>APFE030293139.1:227030-298852 GCA_000404065.3 Pinus taeda | reverse complement strand
GGATAAACATTTCATTAATTATGTAAGGTACTCATTCTATGATAATTCCTAAACCCAACAACAAGGAAGGTTGTGTACAGCCGAGATGTGGTGTTCAAAGAGGTCAAAGATGTTATTAAACATGAAGTCCAACCAAAGGAACCTGAGAAGATAGATTTTCAGCTAAAGGAGGAAGAATCAGACTCTACAGTAGAGGAGGAATCAGAAGATGAAGAGCCACAAACTCCGGGTGTGAGAAGATCTGTTCAAGAAA
This sequence comes from Pinus taeda, assembly GCA_000404065.3. Taxonomy (NCBI): domain Eukaryota; kingdom Viridiplantae; phylum Streptophyta; class Pinopsida; order Pinales; family Pinaceae; genus Pinus; species Pinus taeda. The sequence goes on along the minus strand of APFE030293139.1, from coordinate 298,599 downwards.
GAAGGAAGCCATAAAGGTATAGTCCATCTGCTTTCTGTTCAATTTTTGTTTTATCTATTACTGATGATGATCCTAGAACTATGAAGGAAGTAATAGATTCAAAGGATGCAAAGCTCTGCAAAGAGGCAATGGATGATGAAATGGCATCTTTGCACAAAAATGAGGCTTGGGATTTGTGGAGTTGCCAACTGGAAGGAAGCCCATTGGTACAAATGGGTGTTCAAGATGAAGACAAATGTAGAAGGAATAACCTTTTTCTGGGAATTGATTTTGGTGATATTTTTCCTCCTGCTACCAAGGTAACTTCTATTAGGTTACTTTTATCTGTCATTGCTGCTTTTGATTTTGAGGTAGAATAGATGGATGTGAATATAGCATTTCTTCACAGGCATTTGGAACAGGAGATCTTTATGAAGCAACCTGAAGGCTTTGCCGTGAAGGGTAAGAAAGAAATGGTATGCAAGTTAAAGAAGTCTCTGTATGGGTTAAAACAGTCACCAAGGATGTGGTATCAGAAATTTGATACATTTGTATGGGGACTTGGCTTCACCGGAAGCAAAGAAGATCACTGTGTGTATTTTAAATTAATTGGTGACCGTGTTATTTATTTGGTCTTGTATGTGGATGATATGTTTCTGGTTGGAAATGACAAAGAAATTATCCAGGATTTGAAGACCCAATTGTCCTCCAAACTTGACATGAAAGATTTTGGTGCTGCAAACTATATTTTGGGCATGGAAATTAAGAGAGACCGGGAAAAGGGGAAGCTCTGGTTAAACCAGAGGAAGTATGTCGAGACAATAATGGAGAGGTTTAATATGGAGGATAGTAAACTGGTGAAGGTTCCTATTCCTCTAGGTGTAAAATTATTTGCTAAACAGTGCCCCAAGACATAAGAAAAGGAAGAGAATATGTCCCATGTTCCATATACAAGTGCAGTTGGTAGCCTGATGTATGCAATGGTTTGTACTAGACCAGTCATTACACATGCAATGGGAGTATGAAGCAGGTTTATGTCAAAACCATGGAAGAAGCATTAGACAGTAGTGAAGCAGGTTTTCAGGTATTTGCATGGCACTAGTAATTATGGTTTGTGCTGCTAAGGAAGACCAGGATTAGACAAATTTTTGGATATCTGTGGTTTTGTTGATGTATACTGGGCTGGAGATTTGGATCAGAGAAGATGTACATTTGGGTATGTGTTTAACCTATTTGGAGGTGTCAGTTAGATGAGTAAGAAACAATCTGTAGTGGCACTATCAACTATAGAGGCAGAATACATGACAGCCACTCATGCAAGAAAGGAAGCACTTTGGTCGTAGAGACTGCGTTCAAGTATTGTGTTAGTACAGGGAGCTATAAGGATAGATTGTGACAGCCAAAGTGCAATTTTCTTGGCAAAGAACACTGCTTACCATTCAAAGACAAAGCACATTGATGTTCAGTATCACTTTGTGAGGGCTATGATAGAAGACAAAAAGGTGTTGCTGGTAAAGGTGGACACTTTGAAGAATACTGTAGATGCATTAAAAAAATCTGTGAGCTCTGAGAAGTTCTCCTAGTGTAGAGAAACAATGGGCATCTGAAGGCTGGAAAAATGACTAAGCTCTCCTGTGGCTCCTTGTGGAAAGAAAACAACAAGTGGGACAATGTTGGGTTGTGTTATATTCTTTCCACGACTATTTTTTTTTTGGACCCTATATTAGGCTGGGTGAACCTACCTATGGTTTTTGGTCCATGGTTTTGGACGTGATGGTTTTTAGTCCATGTTATTGGATGCCTCGGCAATTATAAATATGTATTATAATGTTGAAAGGAAAATAATGAAAAATCAAGCTGGTAGTTCCAGTTTTGGGATCGAGTGCAAAATCTCCATGTATATGTGTTTTATGTTTTATGCTCTCACATTGTTTATTTTCCGTGTTTTAGAATTCATATTCAAGTAATTTCTGTATAGGGTTAAAACCTACACAAATATCTATGGGTGAAAAACCCCAGGCTTGGGTTCTAAGCCCACAAGTCTACTTATGGCGCTTTGACCTCCAACACTCAAACATTAGGGCTTGGAGTACCTCCCAAGCTACAAAAAAATCAACACTCCCTCTTAGCAAGGGAGGTACTTCCAAGGCTATGAAGTAACCGTCATGAGCGGATGACACTAACCCATCTAGAGCATACCTTGTAAAATGAATATGACAATCTTGTTAGTGCCTCCGCCTCATCACACCTGAACCTGAAGATCCCAAACCTCCATAGGGGCTCCTCCCTCTAAGTCTAGACTCCCTCTGAGCCTACACGATCTCCACTAGCTCAATCCTACAAGCACTCATCCTACTAGACCAAATACCACTCGTGCAAATCCAACCAATCTCAGACCTGCAACATCAGGATCCAATGAATACTCTAGCTTGCAAACCCATAGTCCATCACATGAAGCCATCTCGACCAACATATTCTCGTCCATGCCAAAGAAACCCTTCATCTGTCCCAACCATCCATGACAAGGCATAGGAATTCCATGATCTACAAGTTGCCATACGACACATTAAAATGCACCAGGTTCACCACCGATCCACTAGAACTCCTAGCCCATCTTATAATGTAGTCTATAGAGACCACATCTCCACTTCTTTAGCTAAACCCTCTACTCCATGATCCGGACACCCACAACTCCCTCTAAGTTTCTTCGTTGTGCACACTCTGATTCACTACCCCTCAAAGTAGCTTAGATATGCTTTGATACCATGTTGAATTTCCACGATCTTGGGTCTAGGATAGAGTCTTAAAATCTCTGACACTACGAAACCAAGAATCTCAACGATACTGCTTTGCACAATAGAATATAAACAACAGTAAGTCAGACATGCACAAAATATGGAAAACTTTTTACAATTTTGTGCAATAACCCAACTTCATTATATTTAACAACATATAATACCCCAATCTAGGGCTCCCATACCAGGGATAATGACCCTCATACATCCACTAGTAAAAGATACAAAACTGGGACTTGGTGTCAATCCATCGACAACCAGTATGTCCTGAACAAGATACTCTAACCATTTGGTTGTTGCATGCTTTCTCAGATCATCTCGATCATACCTTGTACCTTATTGGTCCTTCAGCTCTCGATTTGCATCTCCTGCCTCTGTAAATGCTCCAAGTCCATCTAACCATTGGATCTCGGCTATCCAATCTATTCACTAGTTGTTCCTTCATCCATCAAGGCCACAACACATCAAAAATCCTATCGATTTGTTCATAGCTCCACCTGTGAAAACTCTTAATCTGCCCACGACTACTCCTCAGCTACTTAGGGACTTCATCCCACTATGGTATTCTTGCGTTGCACCGATGAAGACCAACATATGGCATAGAGGGCTGCCACCTATCACTACAAGATGTCCATCTCACGTAATGAACATGGGCTAGGAGGACTATCCATCATCTGTTGTAGAATTCCTTATCCACACAATAGCCTCGAGCTCCACAAACTGCTCCTGGTTGGTCAGACCCTTGAGCTCAACCACTGCCTCTCTTGCAACCACCTTTTTCCATCAAGGTGTTTCTCATTGGGCTCCAACTTGGACACAATCACATTGTCCTCTAGTAGGCCATAATTGCCCAATCATGTCCACACTTGGTCTTCTCTCATGCTACCCTCCAACAATCCACAAGAGACCAAGTCTATGTTGTAGCATCTACAGTTTGTTAGGGAATCCCCACACTTGGAAGACCCTTACACATGGCTATCCATAGACTCCACCATTCTGCCCTTTTCTCTGCAATAGAGGAGCTATTGCACAAATTTGGGCATCAACAACTTGTCCTCTCCTAGGACACCATCAACTGTGTGATATGCTAGTAGTTGGTGTTCCTTCATGCCTGAGGAAACTCCAACAAATGGCTCCCACGGATTTCAAACTAGCCGATCCAATACTGGTCACAAAAAGTGACCCAACACATGGTAAAACTAGAGAAATAATATACCATTTATCTGTTGTTCATGGATAGAATTCTAGTCACTGGTTAGGGCATCCTTACAACCCACAACAAGCTACCATCTGAGATCAAAGCCTCCACCAAATACTGCAGCCTCCTCAAATCTACAAGCCTCTACCAATTGTTGTCTTTATAGGCACCTAGAGCACCCATATTTGGTTTGTTTAGACCTAGAAATAGCCACCATAGGTCTGCGGCCTAGTCTCCACAGGTCTGTGGCCTAGTCTTTGTTAGAGAATCTAGGGCAAAGTAGTGATGCGGTGATTCACCAAGACTTGATAACAATTTGTGAAGTCTTTTTACTTTTTCTTATTTAACTTATACTTCTTCTTGTTATTATTAGTGCATATATGTGTGCTTCATCAAACTACTACCCAAACAAAATAACAAGAACACAAAATATGGCTCTTTTCCAGGGACAAACCCTCTCCACTCATGAGAGGGAAACGTAAGTTTTTTCTTATTGAAGATTCAAATTTGAACAACTTCCAAACACTAGAGCCTTGACTTGGATATCCTCCAAGCATGAGTCAAATCCCCTCTTTCTGCACTATCAGTTCCGACACATCTTCTGGCACTTTGTCTTCCAACACTTTATCTTCTAGGTTAGGAAACCCTAGAATATTAGGGCTTCCCTTCTTCTCTATAAAGAGATCCTTATTTTTTGTACTTAGCAGACCTTGTAGACCCAAATGCTCATTTGAATTAGGTCTCTTATGTTGTTGCACTAAACTTTTGTAATGTTGTCCCTGGATAGGGCAAGTGCATGTTGAAACAACCCTTCATAAACCCACAAAAAACCCTTCAAATAATTGTAGCTTAGTCAAAGTAAGGTGTTGCTTCTATGTGCTACCGTTTTGGGCATATAATGATCTCTCAAGCCTACACACAATGCTATTTCGGTGTGGCTAGCCCTATGGCCTACCACAGGTCTCTGCGACACCCTAAAAACCATCCAAAATAGTCATATCTCACCTCTTTTTGGCCCCTAAATAGTCCGCAAATAGCCCCTAAAGCTCCGACCCTCTAGCAAGGGAACTCGACCCACCTTCTAGCTCTCAGATTCTTGAACTAGGCTTGAATTAGCCCTCTCCTCCTTCATTGTTTGTTCTCCTTCCTACAATTCCCTTTCAGACCCTTTATCTCCTCTTTTCTTCATCCTTATAACCTTTTCATGTATGTGTATTTGAGCTAAGATGGTGTTTTCAAATAAAGAGTAGACAACCTCTATTTGTAGAGGTTCGTCCCTCCTCCTTCAAGCCAACATGACTGTCCCTAAAGCCAACATGATAGTTCAACTTTTAAATTCATTTTTCTTCATTATTTGTTGCTTGTAGTCTTTGTTGCTTCCAGGAGAGGATTTGACTTGCCTTGGAGGTGTTCCCATGACCTTGTATGACATCATACATGGTGTAACATGCCCTCAAAGGGCCTCATCATAATTACATTTTGACTTTGACTCCTTAGAAGCACTTCAAAATGTGCTTGACCTATTTTAAATGAGAAAGACACTTGTTGACAAATAATGTCCAAATAAATTCTCTTTTCTTGAATAAGTACAAATATCAAAATTACATATATGAAGACTGAACCTAGTTACATCTTCTCCAACAGTCTCCACAGGTCTGTGATGTCCATGGCCTGTTCTAGAACGATAACCCATGTCAACTAGCATAGAACAACCTCCCTTGAGTATGGTTGTCCCTCCTTGAGAGGCCGAGCCAGTTTTTGGTTGTCCTAGCCTCCAAACAAGCCTTAGTCTTCCTTCAAGTATTATGGCTACCCTAGAAATCCACCTACAGGTATGTGGCATCCTAGATTTGGGAATTTCCACCCTCAATTGAAGGTTCAAACAGGCCATATCCCTTCTCCTTTCACCTACGTTCACACCTTGCCTTACTTGGCCTTGATGTGGCATGAGACAGCCCTCCATGCAGTCAAAGAGGCACCCAAACTAGCCCTAAGCCCTCACGATGTTATGTCCTCTTCTCCTGTGGAAAAACAAAGGTATCTCCCTCTTCACTAAGTTATTGTCCCTCCTTCTTATGCTACCTTAATGTTTCTCTCTTTGGATGTGTAATAACCTAACATATCACCCTCTATTTATATCCAAAAGAGGGGCTCCTTCCAACTTCACTCTATGGTTGTCCAGCTATCAAGGAGGCTTTCTAAACTTAAGCCGACCTTAACTCATATGGCACCAACCCAACATTAGATTTCGAAAATTCATAACTCCTCAATAGCAACTCGGAATCAGATGATTCTCATTGCATTAGAATCACCTCGCCAAGAGCTATCATCCTCATCCATCACATGTCTAAAAATCGTCATGGTTTTGGCCCAAACATCTATGGGTGAAAAACCTGAGGCTTGGGTTCTAAGCCCACAAGTCTACATGTGGTGCTTTGACCTCCAACCCTCAAACACTAGTGCTTGGAGTACCTCCCAAGCCACACAAAAATAAATAAGAAAGTGTGCCCTCTAGAAGCTCAAAGGGATTTCATGCATGAAAAGTGGGACCTATCTTCCTAACTTCCTCACATATGTGGACTTGTCTTAGATGCTAGGTGGTGCACTCCAATCCTTTCCCACACATGAAGGTCAAAATAGTCAAACACAAAAGTGTCTTACTCCTTTTGGCTAACAAACCCCCTCCTTTCCCACATGTGAGGGTCAAGAAAGGGTCAAAGCATTAGTGCCTCCACTAACTAGCTCATAACTAGCTCATAAATGTGTACAAATAGTCTCCCACATTGGAGAGAGATGAGAGAGAATGTGTGCCCTCTTTAGAAGCTGAAAGAGATCTCATGCATGAAAAGTGGGTCAGACAATCAAAGCTCCCATTCTAGAAACATTTAGAGGCACATGATGAGAGAGAAAGTGGAGCCTAGTAATGTTCACATGTGTGATTAAGAGATCCTAACTCAGTAATACATCATACAAGTCCCATGTTTGAAAAATGGGCTCACATGTGCTAGATAAAGCAAAATATAATGTCGTAAAGTACTCCCTGTGATTCCATTGTACATGACGCTGATGCACACTTGTTGTGATGATATGGTGTTCATATCATCATCCAAGTAAGTTGTCATAGATCCTAATGTAGGTACATGCATCCTAATGCATAGTGCTCAAGTTCCAATGTGTGGTGTTAGAGGCTAAATCTACCTCAGGGTGAGAAAGGCAGGTCTAGCGTAACACCAAACCACGCTTAACCTGGTAGCTAGCCCTACCAGGTCGGGAGAGGGCTCCCTCCTTCTCAATCTCATTGAAAATATATGAAGGAAGGGTTGACATGACTAGTATAAAAACTAATTTTCGGCTAGGTATGCTTGCTCAGAGGAATTTTATTGAATTTAATGATTGGTTGTTGTATCAGATGAGAAGGCAGCTTTGGGTCTGGGAAATGAACACAGATTTGCAGAGGTTTTTGTGGGGAGAGGTAGGAAAGTGTTTTAGAACTTTGAAATGAGTGTAATGGTGAGTCTAAAGATTGTTGAGGAGCTGGAGATGGCATTCAAGTGTCATGAGTACTCTTTAAATAGTAGAAAACATGTAGAACTAAATAAACCCCAAGGTAGAGTACTGAAACCCCAATGAATTCCACCTTTCAAACTTGATTCATTTAGTTATGCAGAAAGAGAGAGAGATGATGGAACACATAAACATAATATGAGCTAAAGTACAGAGAAGAAAAGAATACTAATTTACATTACCACAAGAATCACACAAAATGTTGCAAAACCCTGGTTTATTTCCTTGCCAAACTGCAGAAATGATGTACGATAGTGCTCAATGCATCCACAAGAGTCCAACCTTGACAGATGAATAAGAAATTACAAGAAATGGGCAACAAACCACCCATGGTAGCATTTAGGGATTGAATCCATTAGTCTAGGATCTTTTTCAATAAGATCTAAACTAGGAACTAAAAAATAGGCAGTGGAACAACTTGCCTTTAAAACTATGGAAATTGATTCATTCAGTTCAAAACCACCTATAACTGATGTATATACCTCCATCAGTAAATTTTTATCATTTTAAATCATAGTACATGGATTTACATCATGTCACATCATGAATTTGACCATAAGAGAGAAAAAGTCAAACTAGAAGGAAACTAGGCGAAATATTGAGCAAAATTAGCACTTCTTCATTCAGTGTAAGTAGCGCCAACTTTTCTGTGCGTAGTGCTTTTTCCAAGATACTTTTGGAAGGTTTTCTGAGGTCCAAATGAGGTGCAGGATATCTTGTTGGAAATCCTGGTGAGTTTAATTTTTGGATCAACTTTAATTTTTTGATTTGGAGTCTATTTGCCCCTCCAAAATTGACTTCTCCCAAGACTGCTTCCTGTGTGGCCAAAAAGTGGTAGAGAGGGCATTTTTTGGGTGTTTTTGGCCCTTTCCGAGACCCAAAACTTGTCAAAAATTCCTAACAATTTTTTAGTATGCATAATGTTTCATGAGGAAGCCAAAAATGCAAAGTTTTCTTCAAATGGAGGTCCCCATCAAAAGCGTAGCATCGGTGGCGCTACGCACCTGCTAGAAAAACTTGTTTTTTGCCTCAAAAATTCAAAAATGACAAAAACTTCACCAAAATACTTGAAATTTGGCATGAGTGATATTTTTTAGGTGCTATGCTAGGCCAATGATGCTTCAGCCAAGATCTTGAGCTTATCTTTCTCTTTTTTGCTCCTCAAAGCTCTCTTTAACTTGGCTTTTAGGCTTCTTACCCTTGTCTTGCAAATTTTGTTCTAGGCCAAATAGTGGTAAGCCATGTGTCGCAACATCTTCTTCTCCTTACTAGCCTTGTCCAGTAGCTTTCCCAAATGCATGTTTGCCCTCTCGAACCATGATTCCTGGTCAGCCTCAATTTCTTGCTCTAGTGAAGTTAGCTTGACCTTCCTTGTTTTTGCTAATTGTAAATTTTCCCTTATGTTTTGTAGCTCCATGATTGTTTTTTTGTCCTCCAATTGATTGTTCTATTTCTCAATGGAATTAGTTATCCATTTAGCCCTCTCAATGTTAATTGGTAGGCTTTGGATCTCAGCTTCCTGCTCCTTGATGATCTCATCCTTGAGTGAGCCTAAATCAATTTCCTCATCCTCAATCAAAATGAAATCCCTATCTTGGACTTCAGAAGGCCCTTCATCATGCAATGGTTTCTTTCCTCTGTCCTATACCTACTCCGCTGAAGAAGAAGGAAAAGACCCTTTCACCCTGGGTGAATATAGCATTTTCTTGTTGTCCAGTGAAGAGAACGAGACCCCTTCCACCCCTGGTGGAGATAATACTCGTTTGGCAGCTGAAAATAGTCTCCTTGTCCCCTTTTCATAACTAACAAATAGTGGCACTCCTGTAGTTTGAGTCTCATGAACCTCTAGCTGATTTGAAGGCCCTCCTTCCTCTTGAAACACTGATGGGTTCAACTGAGGGCCTTTGAAAACCTCATGTAAAATGAAGGTATCCCAAGAAATATTCAGCAAACTCAGCTGATGAAAAACAACAGTTTTGATCAATGAAAAATGATAAATGCTATTGAACTATTGAGGAAGTGGTTTCCTTTGCACCAATGTAGCCATCTTCTCAATATTTCTGCATATGAAATAGAGGAGGTTCATCATCCTCACTCTAGTAAAGTGCATGAACAATCTAACATGGTAAGTGTACAAGCAAGAAAACCTCCCTTCACAGGTGAAATATTTGATAATAACCTTCATGAGTGGAGCATAAGTGTCTTGTAGGTATCTGAAAGGAAAGGCTCTACTAATTTGCCTTTGATAACTAGCCTTGATATAAGGCTCATAATGCTCTTTGCCCACATGTGGTCCTTTGTTCCACTTTTCTCCCACATTAGGAATACCTATTGCTGCTGAAATAGTTTCAGGTGTTAAAGTGAAGGAGACACCAGCTAGGTTCACCTGACCATTGTGAAGGTGAAGAAAAAATAACCTAGCAAGTTCATGGTGATATTTCACCCTCTCCACCATCTCACAAAACTAGTAGCAAGACTGATATTAAAAGCATCTTACTGCAAGAGGGCAAGCTAGTAACTCTATGAGAATGATGGGCTCTTCCTAGATGTGTTTTCCTCCCTTATGTGGTTTTCTTAGTGCATTAACCTCTTGTGAAGAATCACTTATAGTTTCATCATCCCTTTCATAAGCTGAATCTGTTTCCATACTTGCAAATATAGGGTGTAAAATGATGAGTATGAAGAGATTTTCTTAAATATATGGTGACTACTATTTTTCCTTTGGGGATAAAAGGGCTGACTGATAGTATAAGTGCAAAGGAGGTTTTGATGATAGCGGTAGGGCTTTTAGGGAATGATAGGGTTTAGGAAAAGGAAATTAGGGTTTGGGGAATAGTAGGAAATATGTATAGGGTTTAGGGTTTGGTGATAGGGGGTAGGGTGAGTGTCAACGGGAGAGGGAAATGGGAAGGGAATTAGGGAAATTTAGTGCAGGGGATGGGATGTGGGAAAATCATATAAGGGAGTCAAAACAATAAGAAAAACAAAAACCCTAGATAGTTTTGCAAGACAACTTTGAAGCAACTAGGGTTTGATTTTTCACCATTCAAATCACTATGATGGATGACAAATTTCTCTTGCTAGGGTAGCTAGGGGGGTGTACTTACTTGAACATAATATATTTTCAAACTTGGAGGCTTGGAAAAGCAATGAAATTCATTTTGAAGCTCGGCCAAGAGGTGCGCCGCGCCAACACCCAGGTGTGTAGCACACTTTCTATGCATAGTGCCCATTGAAATTCCTTTCGAAAACCTGCACTCGGTGCGTAGTGTCAGGCAAGTGCATCACGCCAGTGCCCAGGTGTGCCGTGCCGATGAAAATAGGAATTTTTGCTGCAAGTTTCCCTCTTTCTACTCAAAGTGTGATTTTTCTTCTCGCTCTCTCTCACTTGCACAAAATAACGTCTTCCAAACAATGAAGATAATTTTCTATCATCTGGACTTTAATTTTTCATTTTAGAAACCCACTTTCCTAAAGTTGAATTCACTTTGCTTTAAAAACCTTGGTTTTTACAATTTTGGCTCTTTTTGTCATTTGATAAACATGATGCTTGGATGTTTGTTTCTTTTGCAGTAGCTAGAGTGTTGGAGTTGGAAAGGTGACCAAGGGCTATAGCTGAAGCTTTATTACATATGAAAACATTGAAATTACATAAATTTGTACATGAAAATAGAAAAACACTGTTTTCCTTTATGAAGCAAATCATCAGTGAAATTTGTGATTCTATGAACTTATTAAACATCCTCATGTGCCTACTGACCTCTTATTGAGCTTTTGAAGACCATGGTGGCACACCCTAGACCTAATGAGACTTAAAACCCTAAAAATGGCTTTTTCAAATGTAAATAAAAAAGATGACTGTAAATGACCTGAACTTGTGAAAATAGGCCAATAGGTAAAGACCATGAGGGAAATTTGATAATGAACCACTTCCATCAGTTGATCCATGACCTAATGGAATGAAACTAATTAGATGGGACACCTAAAATGCATGAAAAAAGATAATTTGATCACTAATGGAGGGATGAAGATACTGAAACTAACATGTCGTGCCCAACCTATAATGAATGATCATTTCAAAGATCCATTAGGCACATAATATAGGTAACCTCCCTTTACATTCATAACATACGTTAATTTTACAAGTTTCCTTAGGTTCACCATGGTGGTACAACTGTACCCTCATTACATGTGTCATTTTTGTAGGACAAAAGGTATTTCCTAAGTCACTTTATTAGCAATAGGTAAAGGTGATATAATTCTATGGAAAGGGAGAGGAAAACCTTCCGAAATGACCCTCAAATTCAAAATAATGGTATGCTAGGGCTATAACTAGTCCACATAGCCCTTAAAATATTCAATTAATTTTTTGCAAATGTTTGAGAGGGAGTATTTTCCTTCAATTTTACTACTTTGATGCCTTATTTATTACCTTATTTTACTGCTTTATACATCATTCCTTATTTTACTACTTTGAGTCTCAATGTGGCAGTCGATACTTTGACAGTGAAAAGTACTTGCATATTGTTTGCACATATGTAAATATATTGCATCCTTACACTGTCTCAACTATTACAAAAAAGTCATGCTATTGTCTAATGAAGAAATTGATAATGATGAATTTTCACACTAACTTCGACTAATGACAATTCCTTCAACTGAGAAAAACATAAATCAAGCTAAGTTGATGTACGTTTGATGTCCTGATGATATATTCTTTCTACCTTGTCACTATGTACATTCAAAGTTTTGGAGATGTTATTGCTCACTATTCATGTCCTTGGAGAGATGGTGGGCTCCAGTATTACAGCAATGATACTGCAACTCCTGGGACTCCCTTCTTTACTTTTATCAACCCGATAGTTCATAACAAACTTGGAAGCAACAATGCTTTATGGACAAGTACTAGTTCTTACTGCATGTTGTCACTTGATTAGCTGGCACAAGTTCGCTAGGAGCTTAAGCCAACTTGTATGAGTTCTTAGAAGAAGAATTTAACTATGATGGGTGAAATCTAACTCAAAAGAGGCTAGTCTACTTGCAGAAAGAAGATGAAAGCTGAAAGGAAATGCAAAACCTACGAAACCCTAGTTTTACCGACTAACCCTACTTGTGCAGGAAAAGAGATGAAAACTACTGAAACGGATGCCATTGACTCTTGAAAAGGTAAGGTGCATGTGGTTAAGCTACTTCTGAAGGAAAATATGGAAAAATCAACTTTTTGTATTTTTGATTAACCATATGCAAAATTATTATGCATGTGTTTTAACTATTTTTGACTATGCAAAGTTTTATTAGTGAAAGAAAGTGGAGTGCGCATTTGCAGGAGGTTTGGAAGGTGAGAAGAATACCTAAGGGATCCCTAGCACCCTTCTGGAGAATTCCACAGTGATCAGATCTCGAAAAATTGCTCGCGTGAACTTCTACAAGAAGTCTGCATGGGATCTATAGGAAGTTCTGCAAGAACATGCCGAAAGTGGGTTTTAAAGGGTTGATGGTGGAAAAATGGTGGGAAAGTGGAAATTAATTATGGAGAAGGATGTTAAGGGGTCTAGGACCTAGTAAATGAAGCTAAGGAGTGATGAAGATGGTTGGAATTGTTCAAGGATGGAGAGAGCAATGTTGCACAAAAATGTAGAAATTAGGGAAAGTATGGCAAATGAAGGGAAGAAATCTTGAATTAGGGGCTGGAATAGGTTGTATGATGGAGTAAGGGTAGGTAGGAATGTATTATAGGTGCTCTGCACACTATTTTCCAAAACTGATAAAATAAATACTGAAAAAACCAGAGATCTATTTATTTTGACCTAATCTGCCCTTAAAAACCAGAAATATGATCAACATAAGTTTATAGATAGAAAATCATGCAAGATAGCCATGGAAACTAATCAAGATAGATCTAAACATGCAATCACAACTGATATCAATTTTTCCAACTTAAAATCTAACACTAGCAATTGCATTAGAAGGCAAAAACAATGTTTTTGTGGTAGCAAGTATGCCTTGGTCTCAGCTCATGGTCCCAAGGAGGGAGAGATGAGATCAAGGACTGCTTGATGGCCTTTTTGTAGTTCTTTTATGTTACCAAACTATCAAATCAGCTTGAAGCATGAAAAACTAACTTAATCATTACAAACAACCTAAGTAACAAAGCAAGAGTTTATCCTAAATAAGAGAAATTATTCTATGAATGCAGCAAAGACACATAAAAGTACACAAAGAAGGTACTGGAACTTGGGTTGGGCCTAACCCCAAGAAATACATCCTCCTAAGAAAGATCAAAGCTGATGCAAACTTGGATTAATTTTTATTGATCAAAAAAATAGTTACATCCCAAAAACTATCTACAAGAAAAAGCTGGAAAATGTGTCAATACAGGGCTGCACTAGAGTGCGAAAATATACTTAAAAACTGACTAAAATCTAACTAAAATCTAACTAACAAAACTGAGGCCCTAAGCCTTCCTTTTTATACAAATGGGGACCTCCAATAGTCATCCTAAAATCAAGGAACTCAGCTTCTTGAAACTGAATATAACAACAGTCCTACTTAACTTGCTTGGCTGTCATTTGGCTTTGTGCTCTGAATTTTTGATGGAGAATTCGACATAAGGGCTCATAAATGAAGGGGAGACCTTTCTACAAATCCTCTCCCTTGTTCTTCCACGAATTGGCTACCAAGTGCTCATTAAACCTTTGATTTTGTCTCAAAATTGACCAAAAATCTGCATAAAGCACACATTAGAGTTTTTGGCATAATGACTAACTCAATTCACTCTATTAGCATAAATATACTCAAAAAAATTCAATAAAATAATGAGAATGGTGGATTAAGTTGAATTAGGAGGTTGAATGAACCCATATAATTACCCATTTTTGGGGCTCATCATCACCCCCTAGTGAAGGTGTTGCTCATCCTCTGAGCAACTAATCTATCTCTTCATTCTTGATGGCTCTGGTGGCCTCCTTATCATCCCAAGCTTCTTATGTGGTCTACTCATGTGTGCCATAAACTTCTGCCTTCTTATCCATGTGTTTCCACTACTCCTCCTATTCTGCTTGTTTGAATTCTTGTGCTTTTCTTGGCCTTCAAATACATGGAGGCCTACCTTTTTCTTTTTCCTTTTTGTTTTGTAGGTGTGCTTAATGCAGCAAGCATAACTACTGCCTCCCTTACCAACATTTCAGGGGATTTCTCTTTTTGTTGTTATTTTCTTTCACTTCCTATAGAAATCTCTATGCCCTTTGTTTCTGTTTGTGTCACTAATATCTCAGGGTGTGTCTGTTCTTTCTCTTGTTAGGTGCCTACCATGGCTGTGGTAGCCTTATTTTGGGCTTTCGTGGCCTTTTTCTTGCCAATATTTGTCCTTTTTCCCTTCTCTACTTTTGTTGTTTTCTCCTTTTCTGTCTTAGGCTCACCAGTCTTGTCAAATTTCTCCTTTTCCTTCTATTTTGCCCTTTGCTTGAATGTCTTGTGCTCCCTCATCAATGTTCTTCTCAATTTCTTCAGTTTTCTGCCCCTCGTCACTGCTGAATGGGCTGATATTCTCAGCCAGAGTTATGATGTTATCATCCCTAGACTTATTTCTGAAGATTTCCCAAGCTATGGGGACAGTATAGGTGTGTAAAGCATCTTCCACCAATAGCTTGATGAGTCCATGGTGGGATAACTGATCTGGGACTCTTGCATTTAGCTTTATACCACATTCAATTAGAGACTGAAGGAGGAAATATGGCATGCTCAGTTTTTTTAGCAGGAGGCAAGTCCATCCCATACCTCAATCCATGTAGCAACCTAAAATGATAACCATAGATGATGCTAAACCTCCCTTCACATGTGATATATTTCATTATTTGCTAACTGACTTCACTCCAAAAAGGAGGCAAGCTTGTCTTTCGGACCCCATTTTTGTCTTCTACAGGATGCTCCTCAGGTAGAAAATATGTTTTCTTAGCGACTTTTCCCAATGACTTCTCCTCTTTGCTCCAAGGGAGCCCCAATGGTAAACTGGTAATTCTACTGGTGAAATCAGGGCTAAGTTCTAGGGTCAAACCCCTAAAACTAACTGTGGCATGTGTCTTCGAATGTGGTCTCAGGGACATCAAAAACACTTCAGTCACCTCATCATCACCCTAAATTCTGTCAAAGAAGGATATCCAATTTTCTCTGGTGAAAAGGTCCACCACCTTAGGGTGCTCATACATTTTTCTAGAGTTTAAAGGCTCTTTCCTTATGAATCCTCCTGGCATGGTGTTGAATGCTCTTTTTATGTTCTTACCAGAAAAGAAAATGCTCAGGAAAATAGACAGTCAATCACTAAAACAGAGGATAGATGAATTCTATTTCTTCTAAACCCAAGAAGGAATTTCTCATGTGTTCCTTACAATATCAAATAGGAATAATTTCCCTGTTTTAAAACTGTTGTCACCCAGAATTTGACTGTCTGTTTATGAAAAAAAAAATGTTTTTACAGAACAGAGCATAAGGACACATGTTCTTTTCTCAGCAGATAGATAGATATGTAAATTCAGGTTTTTTTCCACACACACAAGCTGGCCTCTACTGCTGCATGTATCTTCCTTACAGGAGAAATTAAAAAAATGATGTGGAGATTTCGAATGCAGAGAAAAGACTGGGTAAACTCAGTGAAATATGTAGGCATACTTTCACTTCTTTTTTCTCAATGCACAGGTAGACTTTTACTGTCGTTTTTCAATCTAATGTCGTGTCCAATTCACCACCTTGCAGAAGCAAATCATGAACAGAGAAGTTTTCCCTAGCCTACCTCGTTTTGAGCTTGAAATTCAACGAAAATTCTAGGTTTTCTTTCTGCAGAGCTATTCTTTGCCTTTCCTATAGAACCCTTCTTGTAGAAGTCACCCAGCTCTTGTAGAATAAAATTGTACTTCCTATAGAGTCTGATAGGTGGGAGATTTAAAAAAAAACAAGCAGAAATCTAGCGAAGGACGACTGGTTAGCTGCTCTGGAAGTGGTAGACGCGTACTCCAGTTGAGAACATCGTGACTGCAGAATGAAAAAAGGGTGGTGAATGTCTTAACTGAGTTGTTTTTTATCTACGGACATGATTCATGGTGAGGTGATGAGGTGGCCGGACCAGACTATTGATCCCTACTATAGTGTTATTGTGAAACTGTATGTTCTCTACCTATTAATCACCTGACATCAGTTGCGTTGGAATTCAAAACATCTACCACTACCTGTTTTTTAAATTTCTTGTGAGTTGAGTATACACGTATGTTGTGCGATCTCTAGATGAGTGCAATCGAACCAGCTGAAGGTGTCGAGTTAACTGGCCACCTTTCTAGCTTAATCCAACCATTTCATTCGTTCATGAAGTTTCAAATCATACAGATGCAAATAGAGGCACTGGTTTAGACACTTATCTATAAGTCGATGTGTTGCTTGGTTCTTTTGTTGTTGCATGCTCATATTCAGTTGTTGCATGCTTGTATCCCTTCTACTATATGCTTTTTGTTTTCTGATCTATGGCTATTTTTCTTGTGTAGGTATCCTCTAGCTGGATCTAAGCTGCAGAAGTCTGTTTCAATCTTCAGATTTGCACCCTCATGCTACTGATGTTGGATTTTTGCAAGACAACGACTTGTTTCATCCATAGGTCCCAAACGATAGACTAGATTGACCTGTAACTTTTTGAGTATGTTTCTATCATAATTATGCACCTCCCATAGAAAAATTGTGGTCAATGGATGCACGGATTTCGAGAAAAATGGAAAATAGATAAAAGTGATGGAGGTTGATTTCTCGGAAACCGTGCACTAGAATTCGCTGAAATTGCTTGGGCATGTTACTATCATCCATATTCATATCCCCATGGAATAAGTTTTTAAATGGATGGAGGGATATGGAGAAAATGAAAAAATTGCTGAAGGTGATGGAGGTTGATTTCTTGGAAAACGTGCATTGGAATTGGCTAGAATTGCCTAGGTATGTTGTCATCATCCCTATACAACTCCCCATAAAATAGTTTTTTAAATGGATGCACGGTTTTCAAATTAGGGGAAAAACAAATTTATTCTCTATGTATTTTTGTATCAGAGCGTTCAGCAGTTTTTTTTGGACAGTAAGAAAAATGAGCTTGGGGTGTGATGCAAGCATGGAAATGATGGAAGAGAGGTTTGAAGACTGTAGGAGGATTTATAAACCCTTTATGAAGCTTCCCTATTCCTCAAACTTCTTTTGAAGTCCATTTCTAGCTTTCTGTAATTTCTATAGGATCCTCCTGTAGAAAACACAGTTTTCAGAAAAGAAGCACAGTTAGGTGGAAATGATGTCATGAATGATGAAGAAGGGTGGGGGAAGGTAGGATAGGTGTTGTTATTGGATTTAGAGCTTTCTTGGCACCTGCTGCTACTTCCTGAAATTCTGCAAACCTGCAATACAACTGGAAATTCATTTTTTCTTTTTTCCTTTTTTTTTTTAAAACAACTAGGGCACCTCAAGGAGGTTTTCACCCTAATTTCCCACCCTAGGCACCTCCCAGGGATCTTATTCCCTTTTTATTTTCTTTTCTTTCTAACCCATTGACCACGTCATGGAGATTTTCAATCAATGAGCCAATCTGAGGCGCCTCTGAGGAGGTTTTCACCTTAGATTTTTATTTTTCTCTTATTTTTCATTTTTTTCCTTTTTCTCTCTCTTTTTTTTTTTTCTACACTACCCTACTTGAAAAACCAAATGATTTTCAAGTATAAGAATACCTCCAATGGATCCATGTGCACATCGCGATGATAGACAAAATTATGTGGAGGCTTGCAATGCATGCTTTGTCAAGTATCTGGATTTCAGAGACCAAATGATTTGACTTTGAAGGGATCAAGCATAGTTGAGGAAGAGAGTACTGCTACAACTTAGTGACTGTCTGGAACCATATCTCAATATAGTTGTGATGTCCTTAGCCTTTTTTCTGATCTGGATCATTCTTCATGTCTTCTTCTACCATGGCCTTCATATCTTCTTCTTTTTATTGATCCTTCTTTTGAATACATGGAGGATTTTATGGTAGCCATGAGGGAGCTCTCTGGATGTCTGATTTTGTTGTATTTTCTTTATCAAGTGTAGCCAATGGTTCTTTGACCTTCTATTTTGCATCTTCTTCTGCTGGAGGTGGTCCTTCAATGATATCAATATAATCTCTTTTTTTCAATACTCTTCCTGAGCTATGGTGAATATCATTGAGCTAAAGAGGAGTTGATTGGAAGTGTTGTACCTCATCTTTTCAATTGGGTTGAGCTACTTTGGTGTGCGGGTTTGGAAACGGTGGTTCCCCACTATATACTTGCTGATCCTTTCTATTATTTGGGTTTGGGTTCAGTTGAGTAGGCATTTGGGGCTGCCTTGGTGGAGCAGGAGGTGATGGTTGCGGTTGAGCAGGTGATGGAGGCAAAGGAGCAGGAGGAGAGTTGTACTAGGGCCTCCACCCTTGATGAGGTGCATTCCACTGAGGCTGTGGCTGAGAATAGGGGTGAAATGGATGAGCAGTTCATTGGGCATAATATGGAGATGTGAAGAACCAAGGAGGAGGTGTGGACCAGGAAGGATGAGGAGGGGGACCCCAAAAAGACATGGAAGTGGCTTGATAGGGGTTGTAATAGGTCTCGGATGTCCCTTGCATTACCTTATGGCAAGGTTTGGGTCCATGTGGCCTCCTTTGGTTCATGAAATATAGTGGTTCAGTGGCTACTTTGGCCCTCTCAAATGCAGCTTTAATTCTGGGAAAGGAAGAACATTGGTTCGTAGGATGGTCTTTTTCACAGACAAAACACACTTCTATGGAGTGCAATGTACATTCGTTCTTATGATGCTTTCTAGTGCACCTAGGACAAAAGATGGGCAAAGCCCTCTCGGCTTCCTCTTGCTTCCTTTGCATCCACAAGCTATCCATTTGTAGGGCAAAAAACTGCCTCATCTCGCTCTTGAAATGTTCCAGCATATTTTCACATTCACCTTTTCAAACATAAAGGGATGAGTTGGAAGAAAAGGTACTACTCCCAACATTTCTGTTTTCAGCCATGGGCTCTAGAGGAATGTTTTCTTCTTCTTCTTTCCCTATAGGTTCTTCAAATATGTCTAGCTGTCACCTAAGGGTGTTTCTTGATTGTAACCACTGAAGAAAAGAGAAGGTTGGCTATGTGAATTAGTGGGGTGTTGTGCAAACATTTTTCTGAATTATCTCTACTCCTATGAGGCATGAAAGGAAATCTTTTTGGTTGATTTTTGTGTTTTTTCTGCTCGTACCTGCAAAACTGAAATTGATTGAACAACAAATTGCAACAAACTAAAATACCTTGCTGAAATGAAAATTGCAGGATTGAAATGAAAGTGGGAAATGATTAATCTAGGTTGCTAAAATGAAATTGCAGAATTGAAATGTTAACGTACGCTTGCAGAATTGAAATTGTAGAATTTAAATGCTAATCTATGCTTGTAGAATTCAAATTGCATAATTGAAATGCTAATTTACACTTGCAAAATTGAAATTGCATAATTGAAATGCTAATCTATGCTTGTAGAATTGAAATTGCAGAACTAAAATGCTAATCTACACTTGCAGAATTGAAATTGCATAATTGAGATAGAACAACTACTCCGCTCTTGCTAAAATAAACTACATAGCAGAAGGTTGCAGTAGAAAATAGAAGAAAAGTAGTAATCACAAATACTTTGACGCTTCCCTGACAACGGTGCCAAAAAGATGGTGGGCGCCAGTACTGTAGCAATGATGTTGCAACTCCTGGGACTCCCTTCTTTACTTTTATCAACACAGTAGTTCGTAACACACTTGGAAGCGACGGTGCTATATGCACAAGGACTAGCTCTTACTGCAGGCTGTCACTTGATCAACTAGCACAAGTTCACTAGGAGCTTAAGTCAAATTCTATGAGTTCTTAGAAGAAGCTTTTAACTGTGATGGATGAAATCTAACTCAAAAGAGGCTAGTATACTTGTAGAAAGAAGATGAAAGCTGAAAGGAAATGTAAACCTTAGAAAACCCTAGTTTTACAAACTAACCCTACTTGTGCAAGGAAAGAGATGAAAGCTATTGAAATGGATGCCACTGACTCTTGAAAAGGTAAGATGCATGTGTTTAAGCTGCTTCTAAAGGAAAATATGGAAAAATCATCTTCTTGTATTTTTGATTAACCTTATGCATAATTATTATCCATGTGTTTTAACTATTTTTTACTATGAAGAGGTTTATTGGCGAAAGAAAGTGGAGTGGGCATTTGTAAGAGGTTGGGAAGGTGAGAAGAGAACCTAAGGGGTCCCTATCACCATTCTGGAGAATTCCACAGTGATCAGATCTCGAAAAAATGCTCACGTGAGCGTCTACAAGAAGTCTGCAGGGGATCTACAGGAAGTTCTATAGGAACGGGCGGAAAGTGGTTTTTAGAGGGTTGATGGTGGAAAAATGGTGGAAAAGTGGAAATGAAGGATGGATAAGGATCTTAAGGGGTCTAGGAACTAGTAAATGAAGCTAAGGAGTGATGAAGATGGTTGGATTTGTTCAAGGATGGATAGAGCAATGTTGCACAAAAATGCAAAAATTAGGGCAAGTCGGGAAAGTGTGGCAAATAAATGGTAGAAATCTTGAATTAGGGGCTAGAACAGGTTGTATGATGGAGGAAGGGAAGGTAGGAATGTATTACGGGTGCTCTGCACACTATTTTCCAAAACTAATCGAGCAATGACTGAAAAAACCAGAGATCTTTCTATTTTGACCTAATCTGCCCTTAAAAACCAGAAATATGATGAACATAAGTTTATAGACAGAAAATCATGCAAGATAGCTATGGAAACTAAGCAATAACAGATCTAAACATGCAAGCACAACTAATATCAATTTTTTCCAACTTAAAATCTAACACTAACAATTGCATTGGAAGGCAAAAACAATGTTTTTATTGCAGCAAGTATGCCTTGGTCTCAGCTCATGGTCCCAAGGAGGGAGAGATGAGATCAAGGACTACTTGATGGCCTTTTGGAGATATTTTCTATTACCAAATTGTCAAATCAACCCGAGGCATAAAAAATTATCTTAATCATCAAAAACAACCTAACAAAACAAGATTTTAACCTAAATAATAGAAATTATTCGACGAATGCAGCAAATACACATAAAAATACACAAAGGAGGTATTGGCACTTGGGTTGGGCCCAGTCCTAAGAGCTACAGCCTCCCAAGAAATATCAGAGCTAGTGCAAAGCTGGATTCATTTTTATTGATCAAAAAATGATAGCTACATCCCAAAAAATGTCTACAGGAAAAATCTCGAAAATGTGCTGATATAGGGCTACACTAGAGTGCGAAAATAAATTAAAAAAATGGCTAAAATCTAACTAACAAAACTGAGGCCCTAAGCCTTGTTATTTATATAAATGAGGACCTCCAACAGTCCTCCTAAAATCAAGGAACTCAGCTTCCTACAACTGAAGATAACAACAGTCCTACTTGACTTGCTTGGCTGCCCTTTGGCTTTGCACTCCGAATTTTTGATGGAAAATTCAAGATAAGGGCTCATAAATGAAGGGGACACCTTCCTACAAATACTCTACCTTGTTCTTCCATGAATTTGGCTGCCAAGTGCTCATTAAACCTTTGATTTTGTCTCAAAATTGAGCAAAAATCTTCATAAAGCACACATTAGACTTTTTGGCATAATGACTAACCCAATTCACTCTATTAGCATAAATATAATAAAAAACATGCAATAAACTGATGAGAATGGTGGATTAATTCGAATTAGGAGGCTGAATGAGCCCATATAGTTACCCATTTCTGGGGCTCATCAAGGGCTAAAATTTGAGATGGTCTTATTTGGAACTGAGTCTTGATCAAGATTTTTGTTCAAAAACTCTGGGACTAGAGGAGGCTGCTCATTTTACATCATATGTATAGTGAAATTTATATGTATGAAATAAAGTGATTAGCATAAGCTAATTTGCATCTTTGACCCATCCAAGCTAATGTGAGTTGGGATGAGTTGAGGTTGATAACATTAGTTCCCTTTCCAATTGAAGCAAGAGAAGGTTATTTTGGTTGCCATTATCAATTACCATATATGCTAGTTTGTGCTTGATTTGACAGTTCTATGTACAAAGAGATTCCTTGTTGCTGGTAAGGCTATCCTTGGGCACTAGTATCAAGTTTGGATTAATGTAGCTAGGATTGTTGACATCAACCTCTATGTCTCCAACCTCTCAATAATGCTTAGAAAGGAAGTATTGTTCCTTTTGGAGCTCTTTGGCCCAAATGTTTGACATTCTTCGTTGGAATGGGCAAGCTTCCTATGATAGGTTCCATATTTCTTCTTCATACAATGTGTAGAGGATACAGAATTGGTTTCTCCTTTGTTCTACCCAATATCATTGGGATGAG
Source organism: Pinus taeda (assembly GCA_000404065.3). Taxonomy (NCBI): domain Eukaryota; kingdom Viridiplantae; phylum Streptophyta; class Pinopsida; order Pinales; family Pinaceae; genus Pinus; species Pinus taeda. The sequence continues at coordinate 275,645 of APFE030293139.1, read as the reverse complement.
TAATTAGTAGAAAGAAATGAGTACAAAATTCCCTTCATCTAAAAGAATTGAATAGTCTTATGTTACCTGGCTTCGATATCGAAACCAATTTACAATTTTGCATTAAATGCTTCAAGGAAATAGAAGAAACTCTAACTTATTTCTAATACTAGGGAACAACCCACAAAAGAATTTTGTGTAGAGGTTATATCTTGGGACCTTTTAGACTCTACCTTGACTTGGGAGAGAGATCCATATCTGGCTTTCCATTCCTTTCCTATAAAGATCTAGTCTCCTCGGGTCATTCTAGTCGATGCAAATGTTGAGACTTTGAGGCCACTTTTTTTCTTGATTTTCCATTATCTTAATTTATTGACTCCCTATTTTATAGGTTCCCTTGAATTCTCCCCTCCAAGGTGTAGAATAATGAATCAATGAAGGAGGACATCTAATGGCAGTACATTCTAATCACCTAGTTTTCTCCCTCACAATGTCTTAGATCTAAGCTACCATTTTACGCTAAGCATTTTTTGCAACTTAAAAGTTAATTGTTTGTCCAAATACATATAAAGGAACTAATCCCATGGACTCAAGATTCCTATCATCAACTAATATCTTGCTCTCACCATTTACATGTCAGGATATGTATCATTAGATTCCCTAAGAGGACAAGATTTGTCGACACTCCTCCTTCTAAGAGGTGGAGACTAAAGAGCACTTCATGCTTCAAGTGCCCCATCTAATACACGATACTAGGTAGATTGCACTGCTTCTATAGAGACTCTAGTGAGTCCCTTACAACCATTTTTTTAAAACCCAAATCATAGATGCTTACCCCAATAATGCAAGTTGTAGTTACTAATAGACAATGTGCCCTACAAGGACCTTCAAGTCCTACTTGGTTGATAACTCCACGTCTCAAACATCAAATGAATTTAGGGACTCGATACAGATTTCACCTTTCCTTTTACTAGATCCAAGACTTTATTCTTTTCAAAGATGAGATCTATCCTCTTCTTCCAAGCATTGTGATCGAATGATTCTTCTAATTTGTTCTCTTCCTTTATTGTGTTAGACATTGTCCTTAAAGATAGTAAGATTCTTTCCCTATAAGGTCTACTTATATGATCATTCAATAAACGTTTTGAGCTTCCTTAGATTACTTTCAATATATCCTTACACTGTCTTATTCCTTCTTCTTCATGTTAGCTCCATTATTCATCGTTAATGATGTTGATCCCAAGCCTCTAATAGCTTTTATTATCTCTCAATTCCATTGTAAGAGTAGCCAAGAACCCTTGACTTTTAACTTTATTGAATAAGTAGTAGACGATCTTTTTGATACAGCTTCCTGGAGTGTTCAATCCCATTCATAGAGGGAGTAATCGTTTACTTGAGAAATATGTTGGCTTATTTTACTTATTTGTTATATTATCTTTCATCAAACAATTACAAAATTATGTGTGCATGAAGATCACAAAAACACAAGACATAAGATGTAAGCACTCTGCCAAGCAAAACCCATATCTAGCAGAAAGCCCAGTCAAAATATCTTTCTTCAATTGGTTTCCTTAAGACTCTTCAACCAAGGCAAAGACCTCTTCCACACCAAGCCAACCTCTTTTTCTTTGATCCAACCTTTGACTTGGTAGCAACATTTCAACCCTAGCAAGTTCGATTTGGAAACTTCCAACATCATCAGCAACTTCGACTTGGTAGCTTTCGACATCACTAGTATCTTCGACTTGGCTGCTTCTGGCATAAGCAGGAACTTTGACTTTGACAAGGAGAATTTGATTTCCTAAACTAGCCCACACGAAAGGGAGAGACAAAGATACCAAAAATTTGATTTTTTTTCTTCACTTCCTCGACCAAACTCGCACTCCTTTTAGGCTTTTAGACTTTTCCTTCAACGTCACACTTTTTCCCAACTTCCACCTTCTAGATATCGAACTATGTGTGAGAGAGATGAGATGCTCAAATGAAGTTGAACTGTGTTCTATATATAGCCTTCCAATGACGTCAAATTTCCTTTTTTGAGGCCAACATAGTGTGGAGGTTACATAATTCATTTTTGACTCAGAAATAATTTATTTTACATCATTCAAAGGATCAAGAATGGTCTCATAACTCTAATGAATCTCTGTTAATCCTAGGAGTCCACAATGGGGACTTTCACTAATAAAATGATGACCCAAGCATGGAAATCCACAAAGTTTCTTATTGGCACGTAAAATGAGATAAAACCCAGTCCAAATGTTGGGTACTTTCCATCATCACCAAGTTCTAGTTGCTTGTTAGTGTCTTGTTCCTTTGACCAGAAGAATGCCAATATGTTTGATATCATACATCATAAGCCTCCACTATTAACATACAACATAACACCAAAAATTGTGTTGGTGGAAAGACATGACACCATTGCAAAGGTTGTATCAAGTTCTGAAACTAGCTTGTCCATGCCTAAACCTTCTACACTTCTTGCAAATTACTTATGTTGCTACAATACAAGTTCAACCAAACTAGAAGATGAACTAAAGAAAGCATTCCCTCCCATGAGAATTGCACTCTCTTTCTATACTGGAGACTTAGCCATGTAAGTGCCACAGTGCATGCAATTGGAAATTGAACTAAACTAAAAGTTGAATTGAAGCAAAATGGAAATTGATAAATCTGGAACAACCGTGAACTGAATTTAACTTAAGGTTCCAAAAAAGGAAATATGTTAATGTTGAGGGCATGAATTTTCACTTTTCATTCCTACATAATTGTGCCTCCCTCACACTGCAATGTGCATAAGAACTAATGCAAACCACTTCCATCTGCTACTATATGGACCTGCAAAAATAAGAGAACCTACTAGATGAGTGTGCCCCAATAGGCCAAATAGGGTCTCATAACTCTAATGACTCTTTATTAATCCTAGGAGTCCACAATGGGGAATCTGACTAATAAAATGATGACTCAAGCATGGAACTCCACAACGTTTCTTGTTGGCATGCAAAATGAGATAAAACCCAGCCCAGATGTTGGGTACTTGCCATCATCACAAAGTTCCAGTTGCTCGTTAGTGTCTTGTTCCTCTGACCAGAAGAAGGCCAATGTATTTGCTATCATACATCATAAGTCTCCGCTGTCAAAATACAACCTAACAACCAAAATTGTGTTGGAATAAAGGCATGACACCATCGGAAATGTTGTATCAAATTTGGAAATCATCTTGTCCATGCCTAAACCTTCTACACTTCTTGAAAATTACATATGTTGCTACAATACAAGTGCAACCCAGCTAGAAGATGAACTAAATAAAGCATTATCTCCCATGAGAAATATGCCCTCTTTCTATACTGGATAGTTAACCATGTAAGTTCCATAGTGTATGCAATCAAAAATTGAACTAAACTAAAAGTTGAATTGAAGCAAACTGGAAATTGGTAAATCTGGAACAACAGTGAACTAAATTTAACTTAAGGTGCCAAAACATGAAATTTGCTAATGTTGAATCCATGCATTTTCATTTTGCATTCCTACATAATTTTGCCTCCCTCACACTGCGATGTGCATAAGAACCAATGCAAACCACTTCCATCTGCAACAATAAGAGCACCTGCTAGATGAGTGTGCCCCAATAGCATAAGAAGGGTCTCATAACTCTAATGACTTTTTATTAATCATAGGAGTCCACAATTGGGACTTTGGCTAATAAAATGATGACTCAAGCATGGAAATCCACAAATTTCTTATTAGCATGCAAAATGAGATAAAACGTAGCCTAGATGTTGGGTACCTACCATCATCACCAAGTTCTAGTTGCTTGTTAGTGTCTTGTTCCTCTGACTAGAATAAGGCCAATATGTTTGCTATAATACATCATAAGTCTCCACTATAAACATACAAACTAACACCCAAAATTGTGTTGGTGGAAAGGCATCACACCATTGCAAAGGTTGTATCATGTTCGGAAATCAGCTTGTCCATGCCTAAACCTTCTACACTTCTTGCAAATTGCTTATGTTGCTACAATACAAGTGCAACCCAATTAGAAGATGAACTAAAGAAAGCATTCCATCCCATGAGAACTGCACCCTCTTTCTATACTGGAGACTTAACCATGTAAGTGCAACAGTGCGTGCAATCAGAAATTGAACTAAACTGAATGTTGAATTGAAACAAACTGGAAATTGCTAAATTTGGAACAACAATGAACTAAATTTAACATAAGGTGCCAAAATAGGAAATATGCTAATGTTGAAGGCATACATTTTCACTTCGCATTCCTACATAATTGTGCCTCCCTCACACTGTGATGTGCATAAGAACCAATGCAAACCACTTCCATCTGCTACTATATAGACCTGCAACAATAAGAGCACCTGCTAGATGAGTGTGCCCCAATAGCCCAAGAAGGGTCTCATAAATCTAATGACTCTTTATTAATCCTAGCAGTCCACAATGGGGACATTGACTAATAAAATGATGACCCAAGAAAGGAACTCCACAAATTTTCTTATTGGCATGCAAAATGAGATAAAACCTAGCCCAGATGTTGGGTACTCACCATCATCACCAAGTTCCAGTTGCTTGTTAGTGTCTTGTTCCTCTGACCAGAAGAAGGACAATATGTTTGTTATCATACATTATAAGTCTCCACTGTCAACATACAACCTAACACCCAAAATTGTGTTGGTGGAAAGGCATGACACCATTGCAAAGGTTGCATCAACTTTGGAAATCAGCTTTTCCATGCCTAAACCTTCTACACTTCATGAAAATTGCTTAAGTTGCTACAGTACAAGTGAAACCCAACTAGAAGATGAACTAAAGCAACCATTCCCTCCCATGAGAATTGCACCCTCTTTCTATACTGAAGACTTAACCATGTAAGTGACACAGTGCATGTGATTGGACATTGAACTAAATTGAAAGTTGAATTGAAGCAAACTAGAAATTGCTAAATCTGGAACAACAGTGAACTGAATTTAACCTAAGGTTCCAAAATAGGAAATATGCTAATGTCGAAGGAATGCATTTTCAGTTTGCATTCCTACATAATTGTGCCTCCCTCACACTACGATGTGCATAAGAACTAATGCAAACCACTTCCGTCTGTTGCTATATGAACCTACAACAATAAGAGCACTTGATAGATGAGTCTGCCCCAATTCTGTGGTCAACCCTATCAGAGGTAAACCAGGTAAAAATATGACACTATTGACTAAGATCAACTATTGTAGGATTTCACAAAATATGAGTATCAATGTATCCAAGGAGACAACAAGACTACTGCCAATCTAATAATTGTAACAAACATTTTACTTATAGTAAAATGTGATATTGTCAAGCCTAGGTCTACGCTAATGTTTGCTGTTGAAAAATGCTAACATCAAGATGTAATAGCATGAGTTATAAAAATAGACATCAAAACAAGAATCTGTCCATGGGGATTGATAATTCCACTTATATGGATAAGGAAGTACAAGAAACAACCAAAAATTAGGTCAATGGGACTAGGAAGTACTGCCACTATCATGAATAATGACAAACTATTGAAATAGAGGCCATCAACATGAGATATCATGACACCATTTCATCCCATTTCTCTCTACATATGGCATAAAGGGACTACCACTCACCCTTGTTCTTAGCATAGATGTCATGTAGAAATTCTTGTTGCAACCTCATTTAGGGATTTAGGAGGCTTGGATAGCACCATAGCATGCTTGAAGCTTGAAGTGTGGTGTTTACTCTTGTAAAAATAAATCATGATAGTCTTGATGTAGATGAGAACTGTAGCTCATCTGAGCTTGAGTCATCACTTTATTCAAAGTGTCACTACCCTAGGAAAGTTGTGGAAGACATGACGACAGTTAAATATGACAACCAGAGGCGAATGTGCAATACAACAGTAGTGAATTCTTTCTATTCTTATGGTACAACTAGAAGTATTTTGACTACTTTTGAAGCAACAAGTCATTCTCTGTGGACAATACCATTTATGTCACAGCAAGGAATGGAAACAAAAAATTATAAGCTAGAGCATGTACCTTGGTTGTTAGAGGCATTACAAAGCGATTGTAGGATTTTGGAGTAACTTGTGAATTATTCTTTGTTGTTAACTGTGCCCATTTTTTGGAGGCTCTGTCAGTGTTCCAAGGTATCCAAAGGTTTTTAGCCGCACTCTACAAGCTCAAGTTCTCAATGTTGTTCTACCTATCTAGAGCAATCCAATGTTTTGTCACTGTAGTCCATATTTGATTACCTTTTTTGTTTCCATTATTACCCATGTATACACTGCCATAGGTGATGTTAAAGGAAGCAGAAATGGTATTCCTGGAAGCACAAGTCAATGATTTAGATGCCATCCACCTTATGAGGCTTCCATTTCTATGATGGTTTAAATGGGATTTCCAAGGTCCGGGGCAGAGGAAGCAATTGATTTTCTTTGGAAAATGCTCAGTGTACAAACTCGACTATGGTTAGTGACAGTGGTGTCGTGGAAGTAGGCATAGAAGGTGCTACTAAGATTGCAGTGGAAAATTTACAGTTTCCATTTCCATTCCCATTAGTGGCATGCCTAGAAAAACACTAGGCGTGCCCCATCTTTCATCTTCTAATTTGCAACAAATCAGTAGCAGTAGTCTTATAGAAAATTTCATTAGCACTGACACGCAATAGGGAAAATGGGAAGGTGTTTTGTTTGAAAATAATGGTGATGTTGGAGGATCACTGATTATGTAAATAATGCATCTAAGCATCTTTTTCTGATAGCAAAAGGACCTTCTTGTGCCGCAAAATTTTAAGTGCCACCTTCAATCCTTCTAGTTACAACACAACCAAATTCTAATTCTATGGATGACTATAGTTATTAGTAACACTCCAACTATAATTTACTTATTTGATGATGCCTAAAGCTATTGTAAAATATTTGTTGTTGATTACTTTTGCAACTAATGCTAGAAAGGCTCCAAAGATTTTATGTAAATATACATTTTTTGTGATTGCTTTCTATAAAATCCTATTTGTTAGATTAAGAAAGTGGATAGAGATGTTGGAATTCCAAATTTTTAACAGGTTCTATGTGAGGTAGCTACCAAAATTCTATATTCAGGTTTTATAGTTATTGGAAAAGTGTTGTTACAAACACATTGTCATGATGAAATCGAATCATTTCAGTTTTTGTAGATTAATCAAATGAGGCACCTCAACTTTGATGTTGATGATGGAAACATGATTGAATGTAGCACTAACAAGCTATTAAGAAAGATTATCCCTAGCCAATAGGGCTTGGTATTGTATGTGCCATCCCAAAGGCCTTAGAAACAACAAAGACCACAAAGTTGTTGAAGGTATTTTAATTGGAATGACCATTTAAAGTTCTATAAGTTGAAAACATATTTTCCATACATATTGAGACTCTAAGTAGTACTATATCCTATATTTAATGAAGAATTAGGGAGCATCATTACATGGAACACTTAATTAGGAACTCTTGCATATGGAAGGAAATAAGGCTTACTATGTAAGAATGGGGATTGAATAATTGTACTTAAAGGAAGGAATAGATGAAGGAAAGTCTAGAATTGATATTTTTTGTGGATACTAAAAGAAGGTCCGCCAAAATCTCCTCACTTACATGGAATAAAATGTCATTAATCTCAATTTGTTTTTGAAGTTCCAAAACACTAATTTGTTTAGCTATAGAGTCATCTAGAAGAGCCCTTGAAATGGTGAAAGTGAAGCCAGAGGATGTTTACTTGGTTTTAATGTGTACGTCTACTCTAGATGATCTCTTTGTTGGTGCTCCCTAAGTAAGTATCATATGACATTTATTTGATCTATAGTTGAATAATTATCGTCAGCTTTGATATGACACTTTAATGTATTTGTACTCCATATTTTTTTGTTTTCCCATGTTTCTGCTTGGTTCAAATTGTTTGTGTAAATTTTTTCCATATTATGGGAGCTACTTGGACTAGAGATATTATGCTATATTGTTAGCATTTTTATGGGAATTTATTAGTTATAGAATATATATAATGATAATATCATATTTTATTGATGTTATAGTAGTTAACATGGAGTTTAGATGCATTTCGTTGAGTGGCAAACAACTTTTTTTTATCACGTATTTATTGGCTTGGTGAGAAATTGTGTTTGTCTAGGATAATCTCAATTCAGAGGTGTTGGATTTTCAAATTATACAGTTCACAATTTTGTTGATCTCAAAGTTCCTCTTATTGCTTTTTTTTTTTTTTGAGATGATGTTTGTAGCCAACATTTGGGCTTTGTTGTGACAATTTTTGTGTATAATTTGATATAAGGGTATGCCTTTAAAATGTAAACTCATTACCTTTGTTGAATTGATTAAAAAAGAAGAATCTTCCTAACCTAAAAATGATCTGTAGTGACATTGAAGTTAAATGTGAAGTTTTGCATGCAATTATTCGTTAAATTGTTAATGTTAGCTTCTATTGTAGGGAATCACTTTGGCGTTGGGTTGTTTTGTTATAATTACCATTTCAATGGCTAGAAATGTGTCTTGAATTCATATAAGTGTTTCCTTCGAGTGCGTTGAAAATCCTTGGAAATAGGCACATGGGGGAGCAGGTAAATGCAGATTTGATCAATCTTATTCTTAAAGGAATAGAAAGGGATATGGTGAGAAACTAGAGGCCAATCCTTTTACTTAATGTTTTGTACAATGTCAAGGTTTGAGAAGGTTTGATTTATCATCATGTTCAAGGTTTGTTCTCAAAGTATATTCTACCCTTATGTGCTATCATGTTGGTCACTTCACTAAAACTATTATTTAGTGTTGCCATAGTCTTGAAGACACCCATTTATTCACTATTGATATGGACATGTGGATGTTTCTTACAAAAATATTGTTATGAATTGCAATGTTCTCATGCCGAGATGGTCTTCAAAATTATTAATAGTCAATGGTGGTTATGAATTATCAAATTATTAGTTATAATACATGGATGGCTAATAGTAACATGCATTAGAATTTTCTTTTTTGGTTTTGGTTATAAACTTGTATTTTTACTCTTGTCATTCATGAATGGTTTTGATTATTGACTACTTTTTTTTAGTTGTCTATCTTTATATGTATCACAAAATATTTTTGTACTTTCTATTTTCCTACTATATCTAGATCCTAACTCTTAAAAATTTTGGAAAATCTGTGTCCAAATCCCTATTTGTATCATGTTGGACTTAGATTGTAATTTATCTTTGCATCATGTCACCATCTACCCATGCATTCCCAAGCAACTTCCTCCATTTGTTATCAATGTTGGGCTAAGAACTAAGGGTGTTGTTTCCTATTGGATAAAAAGATTGAGTCAACTCTTTTCCTATTAGGGTTGTGTTCTTTGTGCCATAATCATCGTCACGTTTTGGATGGACTGGGATTCTAAAGGTATCCCTAGTATGATGAGTAGTGGAGTCTTCAGAACTATGGTTTTCATTATCATGTTCACTTCCATTTCTTCCTATTTATTCTTGCATATATTTTGCCTCATGTTATAGCTTTCAATAGTAGATTGCATGTCAAATTATAATTTGGCTGAGTTTTTAGATAAATATTGAATTTTCCCTAGTACATTTTCTAGGTGTTTTTTCGACTCTCACTGTATGTATAACCACCACCCCACCAATTTCCATGGGACAATAGTTACATACGATTTCATCCCCAACTATTTGGCAATGGTTCGATGTAGGATCCTTTTTATGTTTGGGAGCCATTGCATTTTTTCTACCACATAAATAATTTACAAATAAAGCCTTACATTTAATTTCTAGATTTTTTAACAAACTCTCTTAAGAGAAAATAGGGTTTGAAGAATATTTGTAAATACCTTTACAAGTTCCAAGTCTTCACTCTGAATCAGTTCTAGGAGAAGATCTAAATCAATTACAGGAAAAAATTGAATCAACATTTGGAATCGGCAAAAGAGTAACTCCAAAAACCAGTGTTGCAAACATTGTGATTATCATGGTCCTCGTATTATTGCAATGTCACAAATTTTACCCCAAAACGATATTATTGCAGATAAAATATGTAGTGTTTTCATTCTCAAAAATAGTATGAGAATATTGTAAATATCTCGATATTATCATGAGGAGCATGAAATTATTTTCCCTACTCATCAATTGGGGGCATAAAATCAATTATTTGTGTCTTTGAATAATTTTGTATTTTTTATATTTGCCTATATTTTGTGATATATTCCTGATGTTGTCAATATTTCTTTTCCTCATTCTTGGTGATATTCTTGTTGAAATGATGTTTACAACACTGCCAAAAACATAATAAGCACCCCAATCAAATCTTCAAATCAATACTCCAAGTCTTAATCCAAATCAGGTTTAGTAATAGATCCAAGAAGCTCCCTAATCAAATATTGAGTGCTCCAAATCATTGGATGAAACTCTCCGAATTAGACTGAGAAGCACTATGAATCAACACAAGAATATTATTGAATCAAAACTCTTTGCTTCTCAAATGATCAATGAGAAGGTTGTGAAGCAAATATAGGGGGGATGATTAAATAGATGGGAAATGAGGTTTACGACAGTTTCAGGGTTTTTTGTAGGTTTATTGTTTTATGTTTTCAGGGTTGGGGTTGCAATGGTACAAAATTGGTCAAGCTATCTAGTTTTATTAGTTTTTTCCTAAAATATAAGTTTTGGGAAAAACCGATCAATTCTAGCTTCATGGGTGGGTTATGACTGGAAATGCTCATAGCAATACTAGAACTAGTTACTTCTAGTTTGGACTGTCCATTTTCAAATTTCAACAACACTGAACTAAACATGGATCTAAAGATGTTTCCTAGAAGTTTATGATAAAATGGTTGACATTATCCTTTGCAATTCTTTTGCCCCCTCAAAAAAAAATAAATATAAATTATCATACCCACTGTTCTAGTTTTTTGGGGAGTAAGGAAATGTCCCTTTGTGTGATGTATTTCATTGAGGATTAAGGGACTTGCTAGCCATACTTGAGACATTCTTGGAAAATTTCAGTGTTGTTATTGTATATAATTTCTCTTATATAGGGTAGTTATTGTATATAATTTCTCTTATCAAAAAAAATTTGCTGCATGTGGAGGAATCTATGCATGTGCAAATTTTTGACTTTTTAGCATATGATTGTTATCCTACTTTTTTCCTGAACTATCTAGTTTGGGTAGTTTGTATTTCCTTGTGAAAATCCTTCTACTTTCTTAATGAACTTGTGCCTCCTGTTTGCAAATCTATGAGTCAAAGACGATCATTCTATCATATTTTAGTATGTTACTCCTTGCAATTAGTTTAAAGTGCCTTGTCATAATATATGCAAAGCATCCTTTTTTTCCACATGCTAAACATCCCTATTTTCCTTATTTTATTAGCTTGCTTCCTAGTGACTGAAGAGACTTTTTTTATAGAAACATTACTTTCAATATCGTCTATCTTTGTGGAGCATACCAATATGTACCATTTAGCCATCTATTCATGAATTTATTTGAGTTGAGTCTCACAGCAGTTCAAAATCCAATCGAAAAATCATTAAGGAAGTAGCCTATAAGACATATAGAAAATAAGCATGTAATTGTTTCTTCATTCCCTAAGGAGAATTTGTTGTTCCCATTTTTAAAGTTGAATTTTTGCTTAGACAGTGAACCCCTCATAGTTGAGAGTTACCACTTGCCAGCATATCCAAAGAGGTTTTCAATACCTTTGGGGATCAAATAAGGCATGTTTATATCACCATATATAAATTTCTATAAAATTTATAGAATTTTATATATGGTGATCTAGACATGCCCTATTTGATCTGCAAAGGTATTGAAAACCTCTTTGCATATTGCATAAAGACAAAAAATTACAAATGGTTCAAACAATTGAGACTAGATGGAGGTTAGAACACATGCAAACTAGAAGCAGACCATCTCCAAGATGAGAAAGTTAGCATATTTTTCATATGAATAACTAGACTAACCGACACAACAAATGAAATATCACAGTTAAGTAGATTCTATTTTAATCATTTAGTAGAATTTGATGGTCCTCTAACCCACATGTCCCATGGTTAGTAAATCACACATTAGTCAATAGTTAGGTTTAATGTTTTGAATTTTAAACAAATGAGCTTCCTTCAATGTTGTGGGCCTTGTGACTGAGGCTACATGTGTTACATATGCAAGGTAGCAACCAATTTCAAATGTATTTACATAGACTTAATCAAAGAACTTTGATGTAAGAGTTTCTCATTGGGATACATTTTGCAATCGCTTGCATGATTTGTTGTCTTCAAAGCATTTTCTCATGTGCATGTGTGTATTATGTTTTTAAAAAAATTCCACTTATCTGTTAGTAGTATTTTCTTCTCACATATGTAATAAAATAGTACCAAAAAATATTCCATCTATATAAAAAATTATGTTCGTATATGAACGCCTTTCTGCAACTACATTCTTTTTGGGTTTGAATGAAAATTGCATGTGGTAGCCACCACAAAGTGGATTGCCTCATGATATCCAAATGAAAAGTAATTGATATTAATGATTGTGCATGTGTTGATTTTATGGAAATATATAATTGTTCTAGTTTTTAAATGGGATCCAACCAAGGGTCTAGAAAATATTTTGTTTTCAACTCTCAAAAGTTCCAATTTATTGTTAGGATTAAGTTTTTGCATGCTGACAACCTATGTCTTTAGGACATAACCTGTTTTCCTGTTAACCATATTAAATTGGTGTTTTTTGTGTCAACTTGTATAATTTTAACAAATATAGTTTACTACATGTAGATTTTAGATATTTTTCTGTAAAGTTTTGCATTAATTATTCATACTCATGATTCTATATTAGAAAAAAAATCAATTTTGATATCAGGTGCAAAGTGAGTTGTGTTGTATAAAAGCCTTGGCTTTCGACATTACAGCTTCTTGTAATGGCTTTGTGTTGGGTCTTGTAACAACTACATGTTTCCTAAAAGGTGAGTTATTTTGTCTATTCTAATTGTGATAAATCCATTTTTTTTTGTATAGTTCATTTACTTATGGTTAGTACTCTTGGAACAATGATAGGTAGTGGATTTAAATTTTTTTTGGTTACTGGAGTAGATGCTCTTTGCAGATATGTTGATTGGACAGACCGGAGCTCTTGTGTTCTTTTTGGGGATGGAGTTGGTGTTGTGCCGTTACAGGTAGACATCATTTTTTAGCCTTGCAAATTAAATTACCTTTACAAAAGTCTCACTGCTTTGACTACAATATCTCCCATATATTAATCCATTTTTGTACAAACATGATTATACCTTTCTATTTATATGTGAACTAAAAAATTATTAAGTATTTGACATATCCTTTCAAGTGTTGGTATTTTTACCTTGTTGTTGCTATAATCTTACACACTGGAATACATAATTAGATGCTATATTGATTAGCTCATTATTGTTCTCACAAAAATTGTTAGGGCTAAAACGTCAACCATTATGAAAGAATGGCTACTTGCATATCCTGCACAACTTGCATGATGACAAACTTATAGTTTTCAAAGCTCTTTTCTAAATCTATTTTTGGAGCAAATTTGTTGTTTTACTTTAGGTACTGTAGATTGCTATTGTGTGACATATGCTATGATATAATTGCCTAGATAAATAGACATAAGTGTTTTACAACATAGTCTTTTTTAAATATAAAGAAACAATATTTCCAAATATAAAGTTGATTAATTAAGAACATCTTTTAGACTTCTTTGCTAAGTTATGATTATATTTCGGTAGGGGATTTTGTGTACACTGATATTGTGTTGTCGCTTGGTTTTTCTCAGGTAACAATGGTTAATAAGGAATGTGTTCCTCAGTAGCAAAGACACATTTTATTCTACTATCGACAAGAAACTCCATGGTTTTTAGGCATGGCAACAAAAAAGCAGTTGTCAGTGGGATATTCAAATTTTGTGTTGGATGAATTTAATACTAGTGATGATTTTGGTTCTTTTTCAGATAAAGAATGTCATGAGTCAAATTCAAATAAACAGAAGCAGCTCAAGAATGAAGGTGAAGCTATTTCTTTCTGTCCAAGTCAATTTCTTTTATTTATTGGTTGTGGTCATTTTTTCAGTGCGGCCTAGTGAAATTCTACATTACATGTTGGTTTATGTAAAGGGGATATATATATAAATATATAATATAATATATATATATCATATCTTGTTCATGGTTTCCAGAGATCCGTGTTACATTTTCACAGAAATTTAAATATCATTCAGATATCTAAACACCAAACAACAACATTGAGATTTATCTTTCACTCAACTTATACCATATTGCATTGGTCTTCATCAATCTTCTTATTCCATATGCTGTCTACTTATGACATTTCTTTTACACTATTTGGTGCACTTGCTAGTTATAGGTCATTTATAGATTATAAATGTCTTTAGAGATTCACTTCTAATTGAGTATCTAACTGAACATATTGATTCTCATATACGTAATTATTTTTCCCTCCACCTACTTTTCATAACTTCCATAACCATTAGGTAGGGACCTGAGCTTCGATGTTGCTTTGCTTGTTTAGTAAAATATTGCAGAGACTTTAATTTATTGAAAGTTGTAGAATTTACAATTTATGAATTTTCAATGTCTAATTTTTAAAAGTCTAATTCTTTAAAGAGTGTAGCTCAATGGAAGAGCACTTTATTTATAAGCAGGAGGTTGGTGGTTTGGTACCATTGTGCCCTGACATCCATACGGAATGGCGATGAGCAATATTTGGTGATGAAGGCTCTTTTGACCATTACTAATGAGCTTTGGTGACATTTTTCAATCCTAACCAAAATACGAAATGGTGACGGTCAATGAACACCACCATATATATGCATCAATACTAACGACCCTCAAAGGTCTGTAACCATAAATCGTTGTCGTTGATATGAAATGGTGACAGTCGTTGTCCGTCATTATAGTCATTATTTGTGATGGACCTTGAATGTCACCACAACACCTATACTTATGGCAATGTGGCTTTTGGTGACGATCATCGAATGTCGCCATCTATATATACACCAATAGTGACAGCCATGAAAGATCCATCACAATAAATCATTTTTTGTTCATATGAAATGGTGATGCTCACAATATGTCATTATAATCAATACTCGTGACGAACCTTGAATGTCACCATAACACCTATACTTTTGGTGACGCCAGCTTTGGTGACGTTCAGTTTTTTGTGATGGGGGCTATGTTCCATCACCATTGCTCATACGAAATGGTGAAAGTCGCTTTCCATCATTATAAATCATTATTGGTGACGGACTTTTATTGCCACTACAACACCTATACTTTTGGCGACGCCACCTTTGGTGACATTTAGTTTTCGGTGACCGAGGCTATGGTCTATCACCATTGCTCATATGAAATGGTGTCGATCATTATCCATCATTATAAATCATTTTTGGTGATAGACTTTGAATGTCACTGCAACTTCTAGACTTTTGGCGATGAAACTTTTGGTGACGTTCAGTTTTTGGTGACGAAGGCTCTTTTGACTATCACCAATGAGCTTATGGTGACATATTTTTCCCCTCACCAATGTCCTTTTTTCTTGTAGTGTTATTCTGAAAACTTCAAAAAGATATAAAAATGCAAGTCCTCTTCAAATCCCTTTACAACAACTTTGAACCTTGATCCCTATTTTCTACAAAAGTAAATTAAGAAGTGAAGAAATGATATCCTCTTCAATCTAATTTAATACAAATTTCAGGACCCTTTCTCAAATGACATGAAAGGGTATTTATAGAAAAAATAAAAACAAATTGTTCATAAAAAGTGCTTAGGGTGGTTGGAACAACCTATCCCAAAATATGGGATTTCATGTTAAAAATAGAATTTCTATAGCTTTTGAAAAGATGCATTGCATCTATTATTCCTCTTGTGGCTTTAACTGACAAATTTCGAGCATATTATGGATCTCTAGTGGATGACTCATACTAGCACGTAACTCACCTATGTATACTATATCCAAGAGTTCTAGCATCATGTAATCAACTGCATCAACAAGACATTTGATTGTCATTTGTTGGCTATGTGGTTTGAGTAAATAGAACCAATGTGTATCCCAGTTGAGGCTTTTTAATTTTTTGAGTTGCTCCTCTCTGGTATTCAGTTCTTGCTTTCATTGTTTTTCCAACACTTCTTCTTTTGGAAGGTTTTCTGGGGAACACTCAAAAATTAAATTGGCGATGTGTAAGTTATCGTTTATCAGATGAATGATACTATTAATCACTGCCCCGGCCCTTGAATTTTCTCTTTCTGCTATCATCAACGGTGTCTCCCATTCTGAAAATAATATCTCCTTATGAGATTTTTCAATTACCAACAATTTAGCAGCCCTTCCCTTTTCTATGTTTTGCCAAGAGATGTAACCTGTGATTTTATAATCTACATCCTCGAATTCCAACCTAGAATTAACCGCTTGATCTATCAGTGTGTTGGTTTTCATTCATAGTGGATAAAGAAGAGATATCTTTTAGTAGAGTTGGGTTAGCTATTGAGATAAGAAATTATTTATTTGTAAGGCTTCCTTTATAAAGTCTTCAACTTTGGGATTATCTTTGAATTGCTCCATTGAGCATTGTAGCTGCTTTATTTGCTTGTCCTTAGATTTGATCTCTTCATGATGTGCCAGTTTTAGTTGTTCGAACTCCTTAGATAGCTATTCTTGTCTTTCAACAGCCTGCTGATCAATCCTCTGTTTTTCCACCATTAACTATTCTTTAAGTTGTCTTATCTTTTGATCTTTTTCCTTGATCAATTGATCAACCTCAGTTGCTTTATCTCCCAAACCAACTACCAATTTAAGTTAAATCAATACTAGCCTCCTCGGACGGCTAAGGAGCTGGTCTATTAAAAATGGCCTGACGAATGGGTAGGATGAAACCATGACAATTTTTGTAGAAATTCTTCTCATATTGTTTCTTTCATAGGAATTTATGGTAAACATGCATAAGGGTTGGGTCCTGGATAGTCCACTTTCATCCCATTATGCGAAAATGGGAATTGAAACAAATGGTATCAACTATATAGGCACTGATATAAAATGGGGTAGCAACTCGGGTGGAAACATACCTGTTTTTCCTATAAAAAAGTATTTGGATGGCCATTTTATCTGATAGGATATTAGCCCAATCCATCACAAAAGAGTTCAATGCTACTTCTATTAATGGAACCATTTCAATTGAAAACTTAGCAGAATTGGAGCTTCCAAATAGTCTACACATCATAGCAGCAACATAACAATATGGAGACACTAGGGAGTCCACAAAATACATACTGGATGATTCGTGCTTGGGTTTGTTAGGAAAGTGCCTCCATTTTCTAATGGGGTCTGAGTCTATTTGATTTTCCTTCAAGAAAGCTTCAAGGAATGATTTATCGTAGTACTTCTCAGGCTTTGGAAAATGATACATTTTCTTCAAGTCTTCAGGCTTGAAGAATCCAAACATTCTTTCGTCAACTGTAAAGAGAATCATGTCCATTATATTGATGCTTTCAATTACCCCATTTACCATGTAATTATATGCCAAAACCTTTGGGCAGACCACTATTCAATGAAGAAAAGAGTCAGCTAAATCTGAGATCAACACAACATATAAATCCCCGTTATCCCCTATTATATGTTCAATATATTATATCATTTTTTCCTCACTATATACTACCAATATTATTTTAATATGAACTCACCTTGTATGGTATTGCTCCCCAATGGCCGTCAATTGTTAAACTAGACACTACATGTTATATGTATACATAGATAATATATATAGAACTAACAATATATGTAATCAAGTGTGTAATAAAATGAAGTGTATAGATTATGTTTTATGTGCTTGATTATTTAAGATAATTGTTGATTATATGTATTATGAAATAATAGTTTGAAAATTGTTCAATGTTATTTATTTACTTAAAATATATTTATATCATATTGACAAAGGAATTCCAATGAATTTGAACATATTAATAACTCAAGGAGGAAATTAATTGTCTACAAAATCAACAAATGGAAACAATTTGATGTGTTAAGAGAAAGTATAGTAGCAAAAAATAAATCTCTGAAATGAAAGAATGGCATATTTAAATTCATAATAATGACGGGTGTTAAATATTGGTATCATAGCACTTGTTTCACACATTAGGTCTTGGAAACATTGTCACTTTCCATACCAATATTTATTACCTAATTAAGTTAATGTTACTTGATGATTGTTGAAATAGGCATTATGGATAGAAGATGGGTTGTATGTAGCAGGGCACCAAGAGGACGTGACATCGTGCCACCATTATAAATAAATCCTATCACCCCATCTCTTGATAGGGAACATATGGTGGAGAAATAATAGATTCCTTGGAGTCAACTGTTGAGCCTAATGAGATCCTTTGAAGAGTTGGTTGAGGATTTTATTAACCATTTCAAACGGTAACAAGGAGGACCCATTACTTCATCTAAAGCATCCAAATATGAAACACAAAACAACATCTACCAAGAGCTATAAAAGGAAAAACTTATTAAACTTTGAGGGTGCACGGATGGAAAGGTACTAAAATCTTGGCTTGAGAATATAGCTATGTGTTTTTCTTTGAGGGACTACACCTCATGTCCAATCCTAAGTATGGGCATGTTCTAGTTAAATGAAAATGTCTTATTGTGGTGGAATATAGTCTTGCCACAATTATGAATAGATATTCTAGATGTAACATGGGAATTGTTTAAGGACAAATTCATATGATGTTACATATTAAAGCAACTAATCTAAAGTAGATTTAATGAATTTAAAGCCTTAAAATAGGGTAGTTAATTTGTGCCTTAGTATGAAGCATAAATCAGGTAGATACATATATATGCTTCATACCTAAACATAAAAATCTAAGGTCAAATAAGTTTGTTTATGGACGAAGCTACAATGTTTGAGCCAAGGTAGGAGATTTCATGTCTTGCACCTTGCATGAGGTTGTTTAGTGAGATATCATGCTTCGAGAGGATATTTTGAGCAGTGGATAAAAAATTCAACTAAGACCTAGTGGGTGAGGATTACCTAGTTGTCACGTCTCCCTAATTCTTCTAATATTTTTTATTTTTATTTTTTCTTGTTTTACTAACATCACCACGCACCATGGTGATAGCCATTTAATTTTTCTTGTAAGTAGGGTGATATTGATGGAATTTAAATATTCAGCCAATGTTGAATATGTCCTCGCAATGTATCTATCAATTAACAACATCCTATTTCTTACATGTCTCCCTTAAGGAGCTTGTATGCATGGTTTCTCCACAACTTACGTTACTAAAGGTATCATTATACTTGCATGCCCCTTTACAATGTTCTTAGGTGGATTTTACATGTCCTTGGGAACCATGATGTAGTCCCTGTTTACAATGATATATTGGGTATTACTTAGTTTCATATTTCTTGGTGCCATTATGAATTCAATGTGGATATACAAGGGTGCTACCTCTGATAGTGGTAGCATCCATAATATGACAAATACCATTACGACACAAAACCTAGATACCAACCTTACTTTATAAGGTTTCAACATGTATTCACGGATATTGTCGCTTCAAAATTCCAAATTCAGGTAGTGCTGGAAATGAAGCTTATTGAATGTTTAATGCTCAACAATATATGTATGTTTTTATTATAAGCCTAGATGGTCTTGTGGTTTACCTTTTGTTGTACTTCTTTTCCGCATAAAAAATCTTAAAACAACTAGTTATTCTTTTTGTTCCGATATGTATCCCCATACTCCTACCTTTTGAACTGGCACTTACTATACACTTAGGATATGTGATTTTAATTATGAGGTTATTATATCTATCATGTATGCATGAGGGGCATGCCCATTTTCCAGCCTCCTCATACCATAAGTTAGGGTTCATGAGATAGCACTTCTTCAATTCAATATAGATTTATAGTTATATGTTTGCACCCTCATGATACTATATCATAACCTAAGGTTTATTTGGTATGTTGCCTACTATAAAATCTCATTGTATTTCATTTACATTTTACACTTTTGAGCAGAATATATGATCATTATATTCTTACCCATGCCGATAGTACCTTCACACATCTTGGAAGTTTAACCATGTGAGTCATCATGAGCCATGTCAATGTCTATCACATGGGACCATGTGACCACTGTAATAGGTTTTGAATTGTTAGGATGAGTTAACGACATCAATGTTTAAGGTTGATTCACCCATCCCTAAATGGTTATGAACCTTAAAATCTTAAGAAAACTACACTTCCTGTTGTGACTTCCTTAGTCTGTCCGAAATGTCACGTTAGTTCATTTATGCTTGGCATTTCACCTTGGGTGGTCACAGAGGTCCCTTGGAAGATGACTGGCTCTGTAAACCATCATCTTTTATATAGGTATAGTTTTTTTCAAGATGATTTAATTTCCTTTCCCTGATGCTTATATGTGTAGGATAGATCCTTGTAGTATATCTCACTAAGTTAACAATTTTTCTAGGTTATAACACAACTTCTTGGTCGCACCCTTAAGTAAATACCTTGCTTTAGGATTGGGGTCAATGTTTCTCGTGGAGTCCTTTGATCCGACCAGGAGCCCCTGAGGATGGAAATGATTTTTTGTTTTTTTGCTACTGAGAGGGGTCTTATTTGTGTTGGGTTTCATTCTTTCCACAAAACGCAACACTCCTCAACTCCATGTTTTAACAACTCATTGAAAAGGTAATTTTTGGTTTTTGTATTCTCTGAGTTTTCTATTTCTTTACTAATTTGGTAATAGAAACCCTTCATAGACATTTATCTATTATCTCATTTCTCTTTGCAGATGTGTGCTACCCCTCATGGAAATTTCCTTTTTGTTCGTTTGATGGCATTCATTCAGTTTAGTTATGCCTCCCTTCTCTGTTGTGCCCAAGTTACCTCAAATTCTCTAGCTGAGATTTAGACATTACAATCTATAGAAAATTCAATGTATGTCTGAATTTGTTCTCGATCAGTAATTCTGGCACCCACCACCAGGTTAAGACTTCTCCTGCAGTCCATATATACTCAGTAAGGCTACTTATGTATATATATTTCCTCTAATTTATGTAATAATGGAATTCATATTAGGGTTACAGAAATGACTATAGCATATGAGCTCATACTCTTCTTCATTCCTTGGAAATGTACCACGGTTGCCTCTTAATGCCTTTGCATAGAAGAGAGGGATTTCCTTTATGAAGATTATTTCAAGAATCAGATTCGTCCAGGCTCTCATGGTCCATGCACCGTAGATTTTTCCCTTACATGCTAGACACATTACTAATTTTCTTTTCTTTCAGTGCCTGAATTTCTTTTTCTGGTTTTTAATGTTTTCCCCTTTGTGGCTATTATTGTTTGACTATTTTCCAAAATATTATAAGCTCGTGGGGTTAGGCCCATATTTCTGCAGGTAATTTCATCTTGAATTAGTCAAGATACTAATTCATATTACATGTATTTTTGTTTCCCTTACATAGAAGCTTCTCCTTTGTATTATGGTTCATACGCACCCTTATTTTTGCAAGGATTGAAATTTTCCAACAAGGTTATGTGGAAATATGCATTTAGTATTTTTAGACTGGGTCTACATTTATCAGTTCATCTCCTAATCACCCACCCTATCCTGCGGGTTGGTAACTCCAATTTCTCTCTCCTCTTCCCTGGGATAGGTGCAAAATCAACATTGTTTCCCCAATTCAATGATGGTTTCTTTGACTTCAATAGTTCCACCTATTATGGTGTTTTGTGAAAGTAAATTGGTGTTAATAACCTCGAACCCTTCTGGGTTATTTATATTTCTCCTTTTCAAAACATTTGAATCATCTGCTATTGTTTGGCATGATTAATGGGGACTTTGCATACAAGATGGAGTGTATACCTCCTTCCCATGGAAATATGGAACATGTTTTCTTATTAGTGGTTTTCTCCATTTGTTATTGAAATTTCAATTATTGTATGCAATCTTTATTTTCCT
Source organism: Pinus taeda (assembly GCA_000404065.3). Lineage (NCBI taxonomy): Eukaryota > Viridiplantae > Streptophyta > Pinopsida > Pinales > Pinaceae > Pinus > Pinus taeda. The sequence continues at coordinate 253,631 of APFE030293139.1, read as the reverse complement.
CGGCATGTAACTAGATTCATCCCAATGTCATTCATGCTTGAAACTCCCTTACTTTCTTATGCTCTTGCAACTTTAGTAGCACCATACTTCGAGATTTTAGTAACATTCTCTCATCTTTTGAAGTTATGATATCACTTTCTATACTTGTAATCACTAAACATGCGTGCCATTCAATTTATTTAATTGTTAGCTTGCTATCTATATTGAATGTCAGATCGATGCGTATGCATATTTCCAGTAGTTATAATAGTGAATGGTCTAGTTCATTAACTTGATAGTTAATAGGAAGTTGGTAATAGGTAAATTACCTGATTGTCATTATCTTTGCTTTGGAACAATTTTCCTGATGACAAACGAGAAGTTTCTTCTGCTTTATATATATATATATATATATATATATTATATTATTAATTTATATATTATTTATATGTATGTATGTATATGTGTGTGTGTGTGGTGTGTGTGTGGTGTCTTTTGTATGGTATCCTCCAAGACACTTGATCTGAGCCTATCATTTATTTTTAAATTTTATAATGGACATGTTTACCTCATCCTAATAAGAGTGCTATTGTTATTTCCACAATGCTCATCACCTAAACCTAACTCTCAAAGAGAGCTTTTGACCTTTCCCTGCACCCGAAGGTATAACAAATGAACTGGTGTCATGTTATATCCTCATAGAAAAATGAGATTCTCTACCTATTATAGGTTGTTAATCATATGTTAATCGCTAGAACTCATATTCCATAATTATGATATAACTATACTTCGAAATAAGAGTTAATTTCCGCTTCTCCTTTTTATAAATTTAATTGATCTAAGGCTCATTCACTACAATTTAGTCTACTTTTAATTGATGATAAATGTTTCTGTTGTACTCACGATGGTACCACACCCATAGGTGCACTAGGATATAACTTTTGATTCGCTAGTTACTTATGGAATGAAAATTGTGACCTACTTCCTATGTGATATTGTTTCTTTCTTTTTTAAAAATATAACCATAGATTATCATATTCATTCATCTTATGATCTTTGAGAATCCAAATTATCCCACTCAAAGAACAATAGTGTTTGCATGCTTCAAAACAGTAAATATATGTATTAAATTCAACAATACCCACAATAATAATATTATTATAGCAATTTCAACTGAAATACATTAGCACTAGGCCCTTTTCACTATACTAACAACAATATCATTTCTAGAGGAATTTGAATTTAAATTTATTGCTACATCCATAATGATCATATATCTGCAAAAAGTATTAAAAATTAACAAATAATATAACGGTTCGTGAAAATAATCAAACTACAACATGTAACATGATTAATTCACCAGGATAACCAACATGCAATCACTTGAGATTCAAACACTGCCACCCAACCTAGAACTGATTTCCTCCAGTTCACCCCTGAGCTGAGAATGTTTACTCTCTCGATTAAACAACCCCCTTATTGAACCCTATCATAGTTATTTAATACCTTTCCTTCATGATATAGTTTTTCTTAGCAACATTCTACTTTTTTGGAATTCCTTATCCACTTATCTATGCTTTTCCATAAAACCTTGCCTTTCTCTCATGGAGAGCTTTTGTGTTTTTCCACGTTTAGCATCTTTCTCCAACTAAACAAATTAATTGACCTTTCTCTCCCATCCATTAAGCTTATCTAAAATTTCATCTAGAATCTTATCATGAATGCATGCTAACCATCTCATTTCTAGGTATCTCAATCCGAGGTATATATATATATTCTCCTCCCCTTTTATTAACACCATCTTCGGTGTTTGTGGTTTAGTTTCTTTTCTCTTAATTCTTACGGGATCAATTTTCTACTTTTCATCTTCTTGCTCTGAGGCATCACTGCATTTTATTTTATCCTGAGAAACTACTAGATTTCACAGCCCGTGCCGCCCCTTTTTGAGTTAAGATATGACAACTTCTTCAAGAATATCTCCCTTACTGCTACCTTTCACATGGTTAGATAATTTCTAACTTCTATCAACCAAAGGGTAATCGCTTCTTGTCTCGAATTGTCGGTTTTGTTTATAGTCATGTTTTTCTTTTTCATTTGGGATGACGACTTAATTGGAATGCCCCCACAATTTTTCCTTCATTCCATTCCCTTCTCCCTGCATACACATTGAATGTGTGTTTTATAACTTCCACCTTGTTGTGCTATACAATAACCCACCCATTTCGATTTTTCCTTAATCTTATTCTAGGATGCTAAATAGGAAATAGGGTCCCTTTAGTTTGTGAAAAACAATAAAACCTTTACATTGAAATAAATTTCTTTGTTTCTTTCTTTTTAAATAAAAAGTTCTTCAAAAAACTTTCAAAAATATCAAACATCACAAATCACATTTGCTTAAGGCTAACATACATTCAATCCAAATATCCATTCTGTGATGCAAAGTTACCACAAAAATCTCAATCGTAGAACTTCTTAAAACAATCCATTGAAAAACATGCAATGTGATAAAACTATTACATATCGCATATTTCCGATTCCAATAAATATGTTCTCACAGCCCATTGAAACTTTGCGATGTGATATGTTTCTTGCATTCCACATATCTGAAAACCGAAGGAAGCCAGACTCGAGAACTTGCGATGCGATATACATTGATTGCATATTGCAATCCTAGCGGAAAAAAGTGATACTTACCTTGGGGACGTACAATGCGATGTTAATATATAATAAAGTGGTTCAATAATAATAAAGGGAAAACATGATTTGGACAAGTTAAATGAGAAATTTCCTAACTCTATATGTGAGGTCATCACTTATCGCAATCGCAGAAATTCAAAAGAATCTTAGAACATGGCATTTATAACTCCTGACTTGTGATATGTGATTGCTCTTTAAATATTAAAATAATATATTGAAATCACTCATCACAAAACTAGAAATTTTATGGAACACATTCTAATAAGACATTTTGAAACCTGCAATGCGATCTATTCATTGAGCATTAAAGTTTCACGCCATTGGTTACAGAAAAGCATTAAGAGCAGTTATGACTGTGGTCGTTCAAGATTTCGTCCTTCGTGTTAATATTAATTTACAATACGAAATCTTTCGCATCAAATGCTCCTACTTCAATTTTCATTTGTACTAATTTCAACAGTATCTTTACAAGCATTAGCTAGCTCTAAACGTTTTAGCCTATCACTTTCCTCTGTCTCATTTTGTAGTTTGAATCTAGAAGTATGCAGACAACCAAAATGTTAAAGAAAACTCTAAAGACAAAAGCTCCCCTTGTAGTGGCGAAAGGATGGGAAAAAATTGTGTTGATCTCGGATACTACATGTCAAGATTGTGGGAAAATTTCATGGGAAGGAATATATGATATGATAAATAAATAGGATATATGTACGTGGGATTGAGATACCTAGAAATGAGATGCTTAGCATGACTTCATGATAAGATTCTAGATGAAATTCTAGATAAGCTTAATGGATGGGAGAGAAAGTTCAATTAATTTGTTTAGCTGGAGAAAGATGTTAAACGTGCAAAAACACAAAACCTCTCCATGAGAGAAAGGCAGGGTTTTATGGAAAAACATAGATAAGTGGACAAGGAATTCCACAAAAGTAGAATATCGCTAAAAGAAACTATATCATGAAGGAAAGATACTAAATAACTATGAAAGGGTTCAATAAGGGGCTTTTTGAATTGAGAGAGTAAACATTCTCAGCTCAGGGGTGAACTGGAGGAAATCAGTTCTAGGTTGGGTGGTAGTGTTTGAATCTCAAATGATTGCATGTTGGTTATCCTAGTTCGAATTAATCGTGTTACATGTTGTAGTTTGATTATTTTCATGAACCGTTATATTATTTGTTAATTTTTAATATCTTCTGTAGATATATGATCATTATGGATGTAGCAATAAATTAAATTCAAATTCCTCTAGAAATTATATTGTTGTTAGTACAATAAAAAGGGCCTAGTGCTAATGTATTTTAGTTGAAATTGCTATAATAATATTATTATTGTGGGTATTGTTGAAATTAATACATATATTGACTGTTTTGAAGCATGCACACAATATTGGTTTGTGAGTGGGATAATTTGGATTCTCAAAGGTCATAAGATGAATGAATATGATGATGTATGGTTATATTTTAAAAAACTAAAGAAACAATATCACATAGGAAGTAGGTCACAATTTTCATTCCACAAGTAACTAACAAATCAAAAGTTATGTCCTAGTGCACCCATGGGTGTGGTACCATCGTGAGTACAACAGAAACATTTATCATCAATTAACAAGAATGGAGTAGACTGAATTGTAGTGAATGAGCCTTAGATCAATTAAATTTATAAAAAGGAGAAGCAAAAATTAACTCTTATTTCGAAGTATAGTTTTATCATAATTATGGAATATGAGTTCTAGCGATTAACATATGATTAACAACCTATAATAGGCAAAGAATCTCATTCCGCTATGAGGATATAACATGACACCGTTCATTTGTTATAGCTTCGAGTACAGGGAAAGGCCGAAAGCTCTCTTTGAGAGTTAGCGTTAGGTGATGAGCATTGTGGAAATAACAATAGCACTCTTATTAGGATGAGGTAAACATGTCCATTATAAAATTTAAAAATAAAATGATAGGCTCAGATCAAGTGCCATGGAGGATACCTACAGAAGAGATATTATATATATTTTCTATATATATATTATAATATATTATCTAAGCTAGAAGAACTCTCTTTTGTCGTTAAGAAAAGTGTTCCAAAGCAAGATAATGAAATTCATGGTATTTTACCTATTACCAACTTCCTATTAACTATCGAGTTAATGAACTAGACCATTCACTATTATAACTACTGGAAATATGCATACACATTGATCTGACATTCAATATAGACACAAAGCTAACAATTAAAAAAATTGAATGACACGCATATTTAGTGATTACAAGTACAGAAAGTGATATCATAACTTCAATATATAAGAGAATGTTACTAAAATCTAGAAGTATGGTGTTACGGAAGTTGCAACAGAATAAGAATGTAAGGGAGTTTCAAGCATGAATGACATTGGGTTGAAACTAGTTACATGCTGAGGAAAATAAGGATTGCATACAATAATTGAAATTTCAATAACAAATGGAGAAAATCACTAATAAGAAAACATGTTCCATATTTCCATGGGAAGGAGGTATACACTTGATCTTGTAGGCAAAGTCCCCATTAATCATGCCAAACAATAGCAGATGATACATATGTTTTGAAAAAGAGAAAGATAAACAACCCAGAAGGGTTCGACGTTATTAACACCAATTTACTTTCACGTAACACCGTAAGAGATGGAACTATTGAAGTCAAAGAAACCATCATTGAATTGAGGAAACATTGTTGATTTTCCACCTATCCTAGGGAAGAGGAGAAAGAAATTGGAGTTACCAACCTGGAGGATAGGGCAGGTGATTAGGAGATGAACTGACCAATGTAGACCCAGTCTAAAAATACTAACTGCATATTTTTGCAAAACCTCGTTGGAAAATTGCAATCCTTGCAAAAATAAGGGTGGGTATGAACCTTAATACAAAGGAGAAGCTTCTATGTAAGGGAAACAAAAATACATGTAATAGGAATTAGTATCTCGACTAATTCAAGATGAAATTACCTGTAGAAATATGGGCCTAACCCCACGAGCTTATAATATTTTGGAAAATAGTCAAACAATAATAGCCGCAAAGGGAGAAACATTAAAAACCAGAAAAAGAAATTCAAGCACGGAAAGAAAAGAAAATTAGTAATGTGTCTAGCATGTAAGGGAAAAATCTACGTTGCATGGACCATAAGAGCCTCGACAAGTCTGATTCTTGAAATAATTTTCATAGAGGAAATCCCTCTCTTCTATGTAGAGGCGTTCAGAGGCAATCGTTGTACATTTCCAAGGAATGATGAAGAGTATGAGCTCATATGCTATAATCATTTCTATAACACTAATATGAATTCCATCCTTACGTAAATTAGAGGAAATATATATACATAAGTAGCCTTACTGAGTATCTGTGGACTGTAGGAGAAGATTTAACCTGATGGTGGGTGCTAGAATTACCAACTGAGAACAGATTTAGACATACATTGAATTTTCTATAGGTTGTAACGTCTAAATCTCAGCTAGAGAATTTGAGCTAACTTGGGCACAACAAAGAAGCCAGGCATAACTAAACTGAATGAACGCCATCGAACGAACAAGAAAGAAATTTCCATGAGGGGTAGCACACATCTGCAAAGAGAAATGAGACAATAGATAAATGTCTATGAAGGGTTTCTATTACCAAATTAGTAAAGAAATAGAAAACGCAGAGAATACAAAAACCAAAAATTACCTTTTCACTGAGAGTTGTTAAAACATGGAGTCGAGGAGTGTCACGCTTTGTGGAAAGAATGAAACCCAACACAAATAAGACCCCTCTCAGTGGTGGAAAAAAATAAATAATTTCCATCCTTAGGAGCTCCTGGTCGGATCGAAGGACTCCACGACAAACATTGACCCCAATCCTGAAGCAAGGTATTTACTTAAGGGTGTGACCAAGAAGTTGCATTATAACCTAGAAAAATTGTTAACTTAGTGAGATATATTGGAAGGATTTATCCTACACATATAAGCATCAGGGAAAGGAAATTGAATCATCTTGAAAAAACTATACCTATATAAAAGATGATGGCTTACAGATCCAGTCATCTTCCAAGGGACCTGTGTGACCAACAAAGGCGAAATGCCAAGCACAAACAAAATAATGTGACATTTCGGCCAGACTGAGGAAGTCACAACAGGAAGTTTACTTTGCTCAAGAGTTTAGGGTTCATAACCACTTAGGGATGGGTGAATCAACCTTAACCCTTGATGTCGTTAACTCATCCTAACAACTCAAAACCTATTACAGTGGTCACATGGTCCCATGTGATAGACATTGACATGGCTCACGATGACTCACATGGTTAAAATTCGAAGATGTGTGAAGGTACTATCGACATGGGTAAGAATATAATGATCATAGATTCCACTCAAAAGTGTAAAATGTAAATGAAATACAATGAGATTTTATAGTAGGCAACATACCAAATAAACCTTAGGTTATGATATAGTATCATGAGGGTGCAAACATATAACTATAAATCTATTTCGACAGAAGAAGTGCTATCTCATGAACCATAACTTATGGTATGAGGAGGCCAGAAAATAGGCACACCCCTCATGCATACATGCTAGATATAATAACCTCATAATTAAAATCACATATCCTAAGTGTATAGTAAGTTCCAGTTCAAAAGGTAGGAGTATGGGGATACATATCGGAACAAAAAGAATTAACTAGTTGTTTTAAGATTTTTTATGCGAAAAAGAAGTAAAACACATGGTAAACCACAAGACCATATAGGGTTATAGTATAAACATACATATATTGTCGAGCATTAAACATTCAATAAGCTTCATTTCCAGCATTAACTGAATTTGGAATTTTGAAGTGACAATATCCATGAATACATGTTGAAACCTTATAAACTAAGGTTGGTATCTAGGCTTCATGTTGTAATGGTCTTTGTCATATTATGGATGTTACCACTATCAAAAGTAGCACCCTTGTATATCCACATTGAATTCATAATGGGACTAAGCAAGATGAAACTAAGTAATACCCAATATATCATTGTAAACCAGGATTACATGATGGTTCCCAAAGACATGTAAAATCCACCTAGGAACATTGTAAAGGGGCATGCAAGTATAATGATACCTTTAGTAATGTAATTCGTGAAGAAACCATGCATACAAGCTCTCCTTTAGGGAGACACATAAGAAACGTGATGTTGTTAATTGATAGATACATAGGGAGGACATATTCAACTTTGGTTGAATATTTATATTCCCTCAATATCACTCTACATTCAAGAAAAATTAAATTACTATCACCATCGTGAGTGGTGATGCTAGTACAACAAGAAAAAATAAAAATAAAAAAGATTAGAAGAATGAGGGAGACGTGATAGCTAGGTACTGCTCAACCACTAAGTCTTAGTTGAATTTTTATCCACTGCTCACAATATCCTCTCCAAGCATGATATCTCACTAAACAACCTCATGCAAGGTGCAAGGCATCAAAATTCATACCTTGGCTCAAACGTTTTAGTTTCGTCCATAAACAAACCTATTTGACCTTATATTTTTATGTTTAGGTATGAAGCATATATATGTAACTACCTGAATTAGGCTTCATACTAAGGAACAAAGTAACTACCCTATTTTAAGGATTTGAATTCATTAAATCTACTTTAGATTAGTTCCTCTAATATGCAACATTCTTTCAATTTGTCCTTAAACAATTCCCATGTTACATCTAAAATATCTATTCGTAATTGTGGCAAGACTATATTCCACCACGATAAGACATTTTCATTTAATTAGAACATGCCCATCCTTAGAATTAGACATGAGGTGTAGTCCCCCAAAGAAAAACACATAGCCCTATTCTCAAGCCAAGATTTTAGTACCTTTCCATCCATGCACCCTCAAAATTTATGAAATTTGTTCTTTTATATCTCTTGGTACATGTTGTTTCTTGTTTCATATTTGGACGCTTTAGATGAAGTAATGGGTCCTCCTTGTTACCGTTCCAAATGGTTAATAAAATCCTCAACCAACTCTTCAAAGGATCTCATTAGGCTCAACAGTTGACTCGAAGGAATCTATTATTTCTCCACCATATGTTCCCTATCAGGAGATGGGGTGATAGGAGTTATTTATAAAGGTGGCACGATGTCACGTCTTCTTGGGGCCCTGCTACATACAACCCATCTTCTATCCATAATGCCTATTTCAACAATCATCAAGTAACAGTAACTTAATTAGGTAATAAATATTGGTATGGAAAGTGACAATGGTTCCAAGACCCAATTTGTGAAACGAGTGCTATGATACCAACATGTAACACCCATCATTATTATGAATTTCAATATGTCATTCTTTCATTTCAGAGACTTATTTTTTTGCTACTATACTTTCTCTTAGCACATCAAATTATATCCATTTGTTGTTTTTGTAGACAATTAATTTCCTCCTTGAGTTATTAATTGGAATTCCTTTCTCAATATGATATAAATATATTTTAACTAAATAAATAAAACTCAGTAATTTTCAAACTATTATTTCATAATACATATACTCAACAATTATCTTAAATAATCAAGCACATAAATCATAATCTATACACTTCATTTTGTTACACATTTGATTACATATATTGTTAGCACTATATATATTATCTATGCATACATATAACATGTAGTGTCTAGTTTAACAACTAACGGCCATTGGAGAGCAACACCATACAAGGTGAGTTCATATTAAAATCATATTGGGAGTATATAGTAAGGAAAAAATGATATAATATATTGAACATATAATAGGGGATAACAGGTTTTTATATGTTGTGTATAAAAAAATGGAGCTTAGAGTTAATGAAAAAATAGAAAGGGATATAATAAATGTTAATGAAAATATAAAAACCTATAATATCTAGTTAAATTAGAGATTTTTAAAATTGCGAAAGTGTAGTAGACTAGTCTTAGTAAAGAATTAAATAAAATGAATTTTACAAATATTTTCTAATATTTAATCAAATTAAAGATATTATTTAGTATACCATGAATTTATTTGCTATACCAAAAGGTTCATGAAATGAAACCTGCCTACATTCCTTCAACAAAATAATTTAATTCATATAAATAAAACCTCACTAAAACCTTAGTAATGTAATAAATAATCACTATTCAATTTGATAATGTAACTTGCAATACACAGAATATTAATTTCGAAATGCTTAGCACCCTACGACAAGGCATAGTTTCAAGTAAGACATTCCACAAGCATTAACCAATGTTTTTCTTATCAATGAGAGCTTCCCGCATTAAGTAAATAAAACTATTTTCCCATCCTTGCTTAAGCAATATACAAGCCGGGTATGGCTCTAAAGAAGAATTGATGACAAAGAAACTACCAATGTATATACTGGGTACACCTTCAAAGATGGGAAAGAGAATCATCTTTTATATCTATATTCAAGTATTTAATTCATATTATTAAATCAGATGGGGATGAATTCCCTATGAATGTCCAACATATGGTCCTACTTTAGATTAAATAAGGTGATTTCTTCTTCCAAAATTTAATACCAACCGTCAATCCTAGCATTTCACCCGTCAATTCCAATGTGCTTGGACTTCAGAACAATGTAACTGTTCTAAGATGAAATACCTGATGCAGACCAAAAGAAGGCAGAAACAGATAGTGTAAGATATTCTCGAGTTCATCTGACTCGATATCTACAATCTCAAATCCTAGGTACAGGATAGTTTGTGTAAACTCATGATCAATATGAGTTAACAAGCCATAACTATTTATGCGTATGGGTTTATGTTATACGTATGAGTTATGTTCTTACTGCGCATCAGCCTCCTTCAGCTATTGAGAACATATTGGCAACGTTAATAGTTTTAACAAGCCATCCATAGGTAAGGGCTATAATCTACCACCCCAAGCTCTGACCTAAACCTTAGCAGCATATATATGTTACAGTAATATGAACGAGGGAATAAACTAATCTATAAGTCCTCGCCAAATAATTTTCACGTTGTTACAGTTATATATACATCGCTTTCGATGCATTCACCATGGGCATTACATTTCTCTATGAGTGAGTAAATTTTTATCACAGAAATTGTTTACAATAGAAAGTATTCAATCCATTATGGGATGACACCATTTCTGAATATAATTGAGTGTTGACCCACAAATCATGTTAGCGAGCTCTCCGACAATAATTTTATCAATTATATTCACTTCAAGAGTGGATAACCAATTCCATTACAGTTTTCATATATTGCTTGGTTGTTGGCATATGAATGCAATTCCATTTCTTTTACATGCTACCAGTCCTTGCGTTATACTAGTTGGCTGGATTGTCATTATTACAAATGATCCCACTTTTCGTACCATTGTTCACTGATTTAACCAAATAATATAATAAGTGTCCTTTAAATGACGATTCCACTGTTTTGCGTTCACCGTCTAACATGTAAAGTCTTATTATTTCTATGATATGGTACTCAAATCCAAGTTAGACAACAGATTTCTCTCGAAGTTTTCAACTGCCCGTAGGAGTTAAAATAATATGTAGCGATTGTCTACCAGAAGTGCTAATTTTGTAATGGTTAGGGACGACACTATAACTCTGTTTATCATCACATTTGTCAACCCGAAATGGCATGCTACATTTGTATTAATTAAAAGGCTTAACCTGATTTTGTTCCCAAAAATCTAGGGTGTTAACCACCATTGGTGAACTGATTGCTCGGGCCATGGCATTGTTAACCTCGGGTTGAGATAACGGCTCGATCATGTATACTCTAACTAATGCCGAACGGTTTAATAATCATCCCTTGGTGGGGGATATCTGTGTTAGTAGATATCTTACTTAGAGATTCAGACCAACGTATCAATTGAGCATAGATAATAGAATTTTGACATCTTAAAATGAGAAGATGAATTAGGTGTAAACAAACAATGAGGGTTACTTAATATCTTATTGAGGTTGAGGCCCATCATATACTAGGTATACTATATGAGCGGTAGAGATCGACCCTTGATTGTATTGCTTATGGGAAAACTCCAAGGAGTTGGGGTTTATTGAGTGTACTGAGCTCTGGTGTCACACTACCAAGGTTTGGTTGAAAAGTAGTTAACAATAGTGTTGAAATCTTGTTTATATTAAGTGATGGTGATTTAATATAAGGTTGTTTTGATGATAGATACCAAATTTAAATTTAGATTCCGATTCCAATATGAATAAAAAATTTGAATAAAAGAATAATTTTATATATAATAAAAAATGATAATATATTCTGTAACAACCTTATGTTAAATTTTTTCGGAATTTGTTTGGAATTTTAAATAATTTCTAACAAATTAGATAACATAACAATTTTAAATACAATTAAAAAAAACCACGCTCACTAGTCAATGTTCTCCAAAACTATTATTCCTTTCTAAACTTAAATATAAAATATTTTTTTGAGTAATACTAATCAAATTTCAAAATTATTAATAGTGAAATTGTTTTTGATAATGCTGAATCCATTCACCACTATAAACACAATTCAATATAATCAGAAAATTCAATATAATCAGAAAATATTTAAAATATTGATGCTCGGTAACAATGCCATTTCACAGCCTTTTCTCAATTCTCGTCCTTGCCAATGTGAATACCACAAACCAGTGACAGACAAAAGTAGCGGATGGTGAAGGCCAATGTGAATACCACAAACCAGTGACAGACAAAAGTAGCGGATGGTGAAGGGCAGGCACATGCACATGCCTTTTATGCTGAAATGAAAGGAACGATCTGAAAAAACCAGATGACAGCGGAAGAGGAGAGCATGTGGGACTACGTGTGTTCATATCTAGCATCTAACGTTGTCACGAAATATGCCCGACTCCATGTGCAGATGATCAGAGAACAGGAAAGCAGATTTTCTACTTATATAAACTTTCTATCGACACCACCGTACGCATTTCCTACTCAATACGTAGGAAATCATAGGAGCAGTGTTCTGCATGCAGCATGGCGAGAGTGAAACGCCCATGTGCATGTGGAGATTGTGTTAGATATTTTCACAGAGCCTGCCTCGCCAATGTTTCCAATGTGCAGATCGTGTTAGATATTTTCAAAGAGCCTGCACGACTTCGCCAGTGTTTAACATTTCCATGTGCTTTAGTTTGCGTTTTCCAAACTGTCAGTAAATGTATTGATTTTCGAAATATTTTACTGAAATCATTATTTCAGTAATGTGTAGTTATGTGTATACAACTCGTGTATTTTGGAACGGGATTTTTCCAATCAGAAAATTGTGATAAGTTTATTAATTTTAATAAATATCAAATTATTTTTTTATAGTATAATTAAATTTTATTATAAAAATCATTAAATTATTCTTAGTAACGGTAAAAAACAAAAAAAACAAAGATCGAGTTTTTTTGAGTTAATTGTTTTTTTTGTTTTTTTAACTGAATTGTTTTATGGATTTTTTCACATAACATTGATAAGTCATGATATTAGCCATGCTATTATAGTATAGCTCATTTTAAATTTACAAATGGTTATGATTCTCTATTTTCTTAATGTTTTTTTAAATCTATATATTTAACTCATATACCAATCTCACCAATAATAATTTAAATAATTTTTATGTTTTTTTTTCAAAAGTGAAATCAATTAAATAGTGTCAGCATACAAGAATTTCTTTTGGACTTACTTTATAATCAATTTTATCTAAAATTCCTCAAAATATATAAGATTTTTATCTTTAAACTATATAACCTATTATTTAAATAAACTAAAACCTTTTTGATGTGCTAAATCTAGATTCAAAATACAATTAAAAAACAAAAAATACTATTTCTTAAAAAATTAAATGCTAAAAAATCTAAAACTTAAAATAATAAAACAATTCATCATATAAATTAAATAATTTGCAAATATCTCACATTCACATAATCAAATCTTATAAGGAAGCGGAACTTCACAAAATAGTGGAACTTCACATAACACATATGATCATACATCTCTTCACCTGTATAATTTAGTGCATTGAAAAATTACATTCGTTAAATGGAAACGGGGCCATTTGGAGTGAAGAATGAGTTTAACATTTCGAATTTTAGATTGAAGAAAATGACAATGGTTGAACATATCCTCATAGGTCAGTCTTAACTTTTTATTCAATTTCAATATCTTCCTTTTCATCATCACATATAAAGATATTTCCTTGATTCCCAATAGTTAATTAATTTTTTCTGTTGTTATTTTAATTCAATTATTTTAACACTAATATTTACGTGTTTATGTAAACAATATTATATTAAAGAAAAAAAAAAAAAAAATTAAGATTAAGGAAAGCAGATCAAAGTGGGAAGAACCATTCAGTAAAAGGAAAAAGGAGAACCAAAGAGAGTTCAGAGGATATTCTTTTTAGTTTGGATAAAAATAGTGTTAAATGTATTTATTTCTTAATACAATTTCCACAATAATTTTTTATAAGCAAATTAGTTGGACGGTGGCCATGAGTAAAGAGGGTATATTTTTTTTTTGTTGTCATTACACAAGCAGGGAGTATTTAATTAATTTCTTTCCATTATAGTAACACATATTATTTACATAACTATTGTTGTGAAAAAAAATGGAATTAAAAAATATATGTTTAAAAAGATAGGATTAAAGAAAATTTCAGGATAAAGTATTTATAGAAATTAAAATGTCTGGTAAATGGAAATAATCATCAAATTATAATAAGTGTCAAAACATGTATATATGCATTTCACATTACTAATTAAAAAAATAATAAAATATAAATCAAGTAAATTATATTTTTATTTAATATATATTATTATTATTATTGACATGTCTATTAGTAGAAAAATGTAATATTAAAAAAAAATTAAAATGAAAATGAACTATTTGCTGTAAAAATGTAGGATTAGGGAGACTTCACTTAATTGTACGAGGGTACAATCTATAGTTACCGGTATTTGATCTATTAATGTTAATATTTCTTTATGTCATTGAAGACCTCATAGACCAATGATGACTACATTCATGGAATATTTCTACCATGAAGATCCACTCAAAATCATCACTTCCTATATGCTCAACCAGAGAACCTGACATTGAGGGTATTGAGAAAATTGAACCCGTGATCTGTCAACAATATTTTTTTTTCCTTGTCACTCGAGAAGCTTTCATTACGTTATTAGAAAAAGACAATACAAAAATAACCTACAAAGGCCCATCATTCTCATGCAGAGTAGACTTGAGGAACGTAAGGCCCAGAGGAACACAGTGACAACTGGTGCCAACAATTGTTTCTCGGTGGCCTATTAGCCATAGCATACATCACCAAAAAAGAGAAAAATTGCAAAAAATAGACATCCTCATTAGGGGGGAGGATTAGGCAGGAAGATAGGAGGGGTAGTGATGAGGTCAACATGCTCATGCATGTGGAAATAAATATGCTCCATCCTCAGCGTTAAGGTGTGAGGGTGGTCATTTTTGCATCAGTGTTGTCCTTGGAGACTTTCTATTGTGTCTAGGATCTCGTTCTGGATATGATGGATGTCATAGATGTATGTGACTAATTTGTTACGAGCCTGATTGCACTGCTCCCTCTTGGGGTGTCAATGTTTAGCTAGATATTTTGCAACTCACCTGCAATTGAGTCTAAAGTGGTGGGAGCTTCAACTGGGCCCCATGAACGAAGAGGAGATAGTGTCGTTCCCTCTTCCATGTCTTAACTGGCTGAATGACCAGAGGATGAATGACTACCCTCACTGTGCTATTGTTTCTCTTCATGGTGCAGAGAAAATCCCACCTACCTCAAACGACCCAGTTGGTGCAGCATAGAGACCAGATGAAACCGAGTGGGGGTGACAAAGGCCGCAAAGAAAATGAAATTGAGGTGAGAGATGAGTTGACACTTCTGCGTAAGGACTCCATCATTGTCCCACTGAACTCCCGCTCTAGTATTACGCTGTCATCGTAGATAATAGAGATCGCAAAGTAGATGGAGCGCGGAAATGTCAACACCACTCTGGCCTTGCCACCCTCCAATTGCGTGATGGAGCCAATTCGTCATGCTCTCCCTGTCCAAAGTCTGACCGCAAATAGATATGACAATGATGCAACCGATGAAGATTGTCTGAGGTGGATGAGGCATGGTAAAGGAAGCTAGCCTTGGACTTTGAGATCGACTGTGGAAGCTCAATGTACTAGACTAGAAAACTCAACACATATTGGAACATCGAGGCCTCCGTCATGGTACTCAGATCCCATAGGCGTTCCCAAGCCAGCCACTCTCCACGTCACAAACTAACAAATAATCTACATTCCCCCTCCTCCCAAAGGCATAGACACTGCTAGGCAGACCTCTACTCAGACCCGCAATTCTCAAGAGTCTCCCCCCTCATCACCCAACACACCAGAATGAAGCTCTTCATTTACTATAACATGCATGTAACCATGCCGCAAGTGGGCAGTCCACCAACCTACATATTCTTCATTATGGTCATAACCATGTAAAAAACATTAAAGGGTGCATAGACGCAAGGTGGGCTCTGTATGCTGCTTTGGTGCCACACGTAGCACCAGATCCTCACCCCCATCGGGGAATCTTAAGTGTGATTCCACTAGATCCCGTAAGGATTGGAGATCACCTATGTTTAGGTGAGCCTTGCATTTGATCTCTATCCATGCTGCTATGAATTCCTTGTGTGGGCTTAATGCACCCCAGTTAGTTAGCCAATCCACTGCCTTGGTTCCTACCCTGAGCACATGCCCTGTGGAGGCGTAATAAAAGGAAGGAAATAGATGTTGGATATGAACGAGCTGGGATTCCCGGTGCCAACTCTTGGATAGCTTCTAGGGGACCAAGCTATTGATGATCTTTTGGGTCATGAGAACTACCAACCTAGAATCTCCCACAATTTGTTTCCTCTTCCATTATTGTTGGTGGTGAGAACTAGGCGTTTCTCTAGAGCTATCAATTTCGCTAAATTATTGGTGTTGAAACCACAATATCTCGAGAAAATGTCCCATGGATATCTTGAGGAGTCACACAAGACCCGACCATAACCCGTAGGGTCCAGGTTCCCTTTGGAGGCCCCATTAAAATTGAATTGAATACATCCATCCTAAGGCTTGAGGAAAGTCGATGGGGAGAGAAAGGGGGGCTCCTTGGCAAGAGGTGGCCACGAGTGAACCAAATTTTGCACGAGATGTAGTGAAATAAGGATATGTGGTTCTTGAGCTTCCGATTTCCAATCTTCTAGATCCCATCTCTCTGGTAGGATTGTTTCTCTGATATTTTCTTTCACCTAGGACCATATAAACATACTTGAATGGGTTTGATTTTCAAGAATTGTGTTGTTGTGCCCTTTCCAGATATTCCAAAGAGTGAATCTCAGTGCCAACCACTAGGCTCAGTTAATAATAAGGTTTGTAATGTGGTGCAACTCCTAAACAAAAAAATGCTTTACTGATAAAAAAATGGACCATTTAATTAATAATTTAATTTACATAATTCACCAAAATTGAAAATTTATAATAATATTTTTTAGTGAAAAAAATATATTATTTTATTTTTTTTACTTATTGTATTAATATAAAATAATAAATGGTGAATTCCATGTTTTTGAGAAAAATTGGGGTTTCTCTGAACTATGATGATGAGGTTTGCGTTGTATTGGTTGCAAAAGCATTATCATGAGTTTTATACTAGGTTTTGGAGTTAATATTCGTTTTTTGTAAAGATGTAGCTTTATAAAGGTTGCGGTGAACGGAAAATGAGTTTGTAATTGTTAAGAGTTTGCCAAAACGCCTAAAGCTTATGAATATATTTCGTAAGGTAGGATATTTCAAGTAGGGTATGCGTTGGGTTCAAAGTTCTCAGTGCTAGATTATTATTTCTTAAGACTTATTGTTGGGTCGTTGTTTAGTTTATATTATATGGTGTGTGGGGGTTATTATAATTAAAATGAATAAGAAAAACATTGTTATATTGTAATTTTACTTTTAATTTATTAATAATATGTAATTACAATGGTTAGGGTGGAAAGTATTTTTATAAAATTTATTGTTAAATAAATGTATAATTCATTTATATTCAAAATATATAAGATATAAGTAACATGTGCAATATTTATTATAATAAAAAATCTGTTTCTATATATCCATTTATATTTAAGATTTGTTTCTGTGTATTCATTTATATTTATATTTACATAAACTACAATGCAATTTTTTTTAATATAATCATAAATGCCTCGTCTATATCTAAAACCTCATATGTATTTAAAAAGATTACCATACATAATTTTTTCATATAATCATAAATTCCTTTTACATAGGAAATGTGTAATTCCTTTATAATTTCATCCATTATCTCCTTCTCAATGCTTTTATAAAGAGAAATTTGCATCAATGGATTAAACTTTTGCACTGAATATGAATTTACGTAGTTATTATTTGTAGGCTGAGCACATAAGTTCAACGTGTCTGTTGTGCCTTACGTCTATGCTTAATTTTAGGAAATTCCATACTTGAATCGTATATTTTTATGAATAGATATGGTTTGTCGTTAAGATAATTATTTATGTATACATTTTAAATTTATTTTTTAACTCGTGATATAAACTTTTATTTAATTTTTTATAAAAAACAATTCATGTTTTTCATAAGAGTAATATATATATATATATATAATATATATATTATATAATATGGATTTATCTTAACTATAAATTTCTCAAAAAATTAAGTATGAAATTCATGTTAACAAAAAAAACTCTAACATATCATCCTCATTTTACAACAAATTTATTAAAATTTTATAATCATCCAATTTATGTGTATATAATTGTGTACTTAAATAATTTATTTAATATTAAAGATTATAACACTTTTTTTTATTTTTAATATGTTTCTTAAATATTATATTTCAACTTCGTATTGAGTATAGAAATAATTACACATCTCTCTCATATTAGATTATAAAAAGTGTTTTTAGCATATATACACATGATAATTTCGTAGAATTAAGTATCATCTAAAATACAACTAATATATATAAATTACATAAAAGTTATACTTATGACCATGTAGAATCTTGTTTTCTATAAAGTTTTTAGATTTTGGCTTTTAATCACTTAATAATATAAGAATTATTTATTAGATGGATAGATATATGATTAGATGAAACTCACTATGTCTATCTTTGTGTTTACATATTTTTTAAATGATTTAGGAAAAATAGTGTACGTTGATGTTCTATGTTGGGCTATGTATATATGTGCAGAAATCAACTATATATTTGTTGAAGAGAAATTAAACTTATAGTTAAGAGGTACATTAACAAAAAAATATAAACAAATTAGAAAAAGGTTGCTATATTATTCATATGGAACACTTGAAGAAGTAATAAATTTATTGAAATAAATGTGTTGGAGCTTGCATATTAGAATTTAAATTGCAAATAACAAAGAAAGGTGCAAGACAATAGTTGGAAATAGTTAATTCCTACTTGTCTATGGTTGTAATTTCCTAATTGAGGAGTTTGTTCCTATATAATAGGGATTTAGTTTTTCCTAGTTTAGTGTGGTTGAGAGAATCTCTCAACCACAGTAGTGTACGTCCAAGATAGAATTCCTATCTTGAGACTTTGATTGTATAAATATCTTGTAATTTCCTCATTGATTAATTAATAGAATATATTTTGAGTGACTGCAATTTTATCTTGGTATCAGAGCCTGTGAGGGCCTGGCCCCTCCTGGGCTTGGCCCCTCCTGGGCTGAGGGAAAATAAAAAGAGTATAATTTGTTTTAGTTTCTCCATCGAGAGTTTGTTTTAGTTTTGTTTGCAGTTTTGGATCTCTGTTAGAGTGAAGGCCGAGCAATAGATGAAGATCAGTCGTGGGATGAAGATCGGAGTGGCGCAGCGGAAGCGCGGAGGGACCAATCGGGTTTTGCTATGGGCAAGTGTTTTGTTACGAGCAGAACAACTCTGGAAAATGCGGGGCGCGACTCGATGCTCTCGGCGCTCATCCACGATGACTGGAAGACCGGGACGATGATGGCAATGACGATGAAGAGATCTTCATAGACCGGAACCCCTCCTATTTCTCGGTGTTGCTGGACCTCCTGCGCACCGGGGAGCTCCATGTTCCGCCGGGGATGTCGGAGCAGGTGCTCTACAGGGAGGCTTTGTACTATGACATCATGGACCGCCTCCGAGGGGCGAAATGGGGGCGAATGGACGGCAACCAGATGGAGCTCTCAACCTCCATCAGTGCTCGCAATGGGTGACGCTACAGCGATCTGGGCGTCACCGGATGGGGGCTGCTGCGTGCCATGGAAGCATGGTGCATGTTTACGACTGGACTCTGGAGGAACAGCCTCCCCTGACTCTAGACTTCTAGGTTGTCAATAATTTGGGCTTCGTGAACCCCCAGCACCTGGTCACATTGTCTGTGGCCATAGTTTTCATAAACGGAGAACAACGTGGAGAAGGCTGGAAGAAGCCTGCAAGCGTTAAAAGGATTGCGTTCTTGAGAAGATTGTGCCATCTCCATGATTGAGGAGATCTGGCGTGAAGGAGATTGTGTGGTCTGGAAAGCCTACTATGTCAGATTTGTGTGCCGCATGGAGGTGCAACAATTCGAGTGCCGAATTTTTTGTTTGGCCTCGGAAGTCTTTTTTGCCAAACCGTGTGGAGATCTGTTGGCAGATCGGATCGATGTCAGAATTCTGTGGTGAGAGCCGACCGCAGAGACTACTATTGTGCCACGGGCTCACAAGCCTGCAAACATTTGCGATCGATGATAATAGTCTGTTGGCGCCGCGTCGATATTATCTTGTCTGGAGGGCTGAGATCAATTTTCTCTTTAGGTAGAGAACCCCTTTTTTTTTTTCTTTGGTGAACCCGTCGTGCTGGTGGATGGGGTTGAGACTGGAGGCGGTGGTGCGACGGCTTTATGAGGCGCTGGAGACGGGCGATGCAGAGACGGTGCAGAGGCTACATGAAGAGCATGAAACAGCAATTGTAGAAAGACGGTCAGCTTGAAGCGACCCTCCTAATCGAGCCACTGTTTCGCGAGGGTTTGAAGAAAGGCATGAATAAAATGTTGATTCGCTCTGATTGTGCGTTCTGCAAAGCGAATCAGAGCAATGGGGGCGGATTTTGAGCCATATCGTCTACGATGTGAGCTCCGAGGTCACGAAGAAGACGTTCGTGGAATATGCATCTGTGGGGATAGTGGCATTGCCACAGGTTCAAGAGACAAGACTGTACATTTTTGGTGTGTTGATGAAACAGAAAAGAGAAGATACACATTGTCAAAAACAATGGTGGGGCACAATAGCTTTGTGGGACCTTTGGCCTGGATACCTGCTAATGAATGGTTTCCTGAAGGAGGGATCGTGTCAGGAGGAATAGATGCTCTTGTCTTTGTATGGGATTTTGAGCACAACACAAGCAGTCCAGACCATGAAGGGCCATCAATTACAGGTCACTAGTGTTGCTTTGGATGACCAGGGTGACATTCTATCTTCATCAATTGACTGCACTGTAAGGTTACGCTGCTGTGCCTGTTCGTGACGGTGTTGGTTTTGAGAGGCACGATCGGTGCTGGGAAGTTTGGGATGCCTGAGAAAGATTTTAATGAGATTCGTGAGCAACCAGTGTGAAGGAGCTGTCAACAGATGCGTCTCAGCATGTCTGGTGTGCGTTGGCATCTGTAATCATGGGAATGGCACCTATCTTATGGAAGGAAGCGACAGTTGAGCAACTTCGTCCATTCTTTCTTGCACTTCTGAAAAATGAATGTCTTGATGTTCGTCTTAATATAATAAGCAAGCTTGATCAAGTGAATCAGTGAATTATTCCACAGGTTCTTGAGATGATCACGCCATCATGTTCAGATTTCGGCGCCATGCTGTGGGAACTCCACAGCTCATTCACTGCTTGACTGTGCGCATGAAGGGTGGTTTTCCCGTCAGTTGTTGAAAAAGGAGGTGCGGTGCTATGGATGCCATCAGTTTGAAATGAGGGCTAATTTGAAATGAGGGCCGGTTAGCATGGTGATGGACGAGCCATAACAGTTGGGTTCAAGTTTCTTTGGTAATATTCTGCCACTGCAACAGTAAAATATGGTATTTATAAATGTTTTGGAACGATAAGGATTGAGCTTAGCTAACTCAATGGAGTGCTTTTGTTAGAATTAGCTACTCTGACAAATCATGCAGGTAAATCCAAGACAATTAAATTAGAAGATGATGCAAATGTACTATGTGGTGGGTAACAAGGTTGAATATCACCAAATTATTAATTTTGTGCAACAGTGACACTAAAGGAGCAATGACCAATGGTTATGGTGGACAACAAAGTAGATTTTTTTGTTTTAGCATGGTTTGTGGAATAGACTCCCTAGCATATTATTGTAATAGTCATTGTATGTACCAGCAAATCCAAATGTTGAATGTAAGCCTTGTAAAGGCATTTGAAAGTTCGTGGTGATCTCAAAACCACTTTGTAATGGTTTGTGGTCAGCCTGAAACCATCTTTTGTCACTATAATGTGACGGTTGGTGGTGAACCAAAAACCATCCATAGAGTCCTAGTGGCTACAGGATTTGCCCGGTGGTGGCATATTGAAGTTGGTGGATTTGCCCGGTGGTGGCGTATTGAAGTTGGCGGATTTGCCCGGTGGTGGTAAATCGGACTTGCCCGGTGGTGGCAGATTGCCTTTGTGGCTGAATCACCTATGTGGCTTGAGGTGCCTTTGTGGCTGTGTGTACACAGGAGCTTTTGTGCTCGTAGGAGCAGGTGGACTGTAGTAACACCTGGCTCAGACTCAGATGATTTTCTCTGAGTAGAAGGGGATTGGTGTTTTTCGAGCTAACAACAATGCCACAAAGGCCAACTAGCACGTATGTTAGGTCATTAGTCATGCCAATAGGTGCGGGTTTTTAGTTAAGGATCGCGCCAATTCACCTTCGAGGGGATCTGTGGGAAGCCTCAACTTCGTTTGACGGTCTGCAAGGGGTGCAGGATCAGAGAAGTTGCAGATCTATCTGGGAGAGGTGGATCAGATCAATTTTGATCAGATCAATTCTTCGGCTGTATTGGAAACGCTGAATTTGCAGATTGTAGATCTGTCCGAAGACGGAAAACTGTGTTTTTTGGAGTTTTTGTACATGCAATTCGCCTGATGGTAGTGGATTTGACTATCATGACAAGTAGTCATTAAGGGGGGGAGTTGGAAATAGTTAATTCCTACTTGTCTATGGTTGTAATTTCTTAATTGAGGAGTCTGTTCCTATATAATAGGGATTTAGTTTTTCCTAGTTTAGTGTGTGGCTGAGAGAATCTCTCAACCATAGTAGTGTACGTCCAAGATAGAATTCCTATCTTGAGACTTTGATTGTATAAATATCTTGTAATTTCCTCATTGATTAATTAATAGAATATATTTTGAGTGACTGCAATTTTATCTACAATTTCAATAATTCTCACAAAAGGAAAAATGTATGTTTTGTATCGCTCCAAAATTCAGTGGGGTATAGTATAATTTCATATATTATTATACAAGTTAGCATGCATTGAAGAATGTGGAGGACAAAGGTTCGATTATGGAAATCTCCCCTCACATTTTAGAAGTTGAATAGTCATTTGTGAATAAAGCTTTACTATTTTTCTTGTGATAAATGAATAATATTCACCTTGACGACATTTTTCTTGATATGTTTCCCAAACTCATTTCATTGCCTCTTTTGCAAACCAAGGGAAGGAAACCTCCATTTTATCTTCTCTAACTGTACTAATTTTGTGAACATGTTTGCACAATTTTCTTAAATATGAAACTTCTTAAGGACTTCCCCACATCTATCAATAACCTATCTTACAAAATAATATTTAATATAAGTGTTATTAATATTTATACGATAATATATTTGAGTAAAAAAATGTATAAACTTTGATTTTCACATAATACATTCACCTTTGCCCGCTTATTTGCAAACTCACCTCGAAGACGCATTAATGAAATTGTCTCTTTGCATACATGTGACATAGTGATGTATTCTATCTTTCTAATGAATAAAGAAATCAATTTTCTTGATGAGAGGGATAATATCTAATTAGTATGTCAATGTATAACCATTGATCAATTGAACAATTGAGTGTTCATTTTTCCCTCGTTCAACCATTGGATGTGATATTTATGTGTCCATATAATCTCCTATTGCTTGCACATCTCTCCTAATTCTTAGATAAGTCTTCCCTCCTTTATGGATAGTGAGGTTGATTGTCCTTCTATGATGATTTGGCTTCGAAATGCTTTCATTTTGTCTTGCAGTTGCCTTTTATCCTTTAGAATATCCTCAAATTCTTCCATGTTCCTTGTTTTGATCTTAATATTTTTGTCCTTCAATTTCTTCCAAAATCTCTGAATCTAGGAGTTTCCCTGTGCTTCACTCTTGCACCACCATTTTCCCAACAAATTAATGAACCTTGGGTGTCTAAATCGAAAACTCTGGAACCTGAAGTGTCTATTCTTAGGGGTTGAGATCATGTCAATCCCCATACGAATGGGCCAACGATCTGAGCCCATGCTTGGGAGGATCATGGCTTGTATGAAAGCATCCTAGATAAGAACATATTTTGAGATGAGGAATCAAACTAGTCTATTGGCTATCTGATGATGTCCTCCTCTTTTATTATTCCAGGTATGAACTCCATTTCAGGTTTCCAAAGACGACGAATTTAGATATTGAATAATAGCATTGAAGAGGGGAACAATTGGGTCTACTCTACCAATCCAAAAATGTTTTTCCTCCAAATTATGAATCATATTAAATTCTCCCTCAGTGATCCAGCTTAGTTCATTCATTGATTCCCGCAATCCCCTGACCTGGCCTAAAAATATTTCTTTCACACATCGAGCGGGCGGCATAGATTGTTTTTAAACGTGTCCACGCCTCTACTCCAATACATCAACATTTTATGCTCATGCAATGGATCGTCGCCACCTAGTCTTCAAAAACTATCAATTTTGGGTCACATGGTACTATAAGTCCCCCTGTTGTACCCCAGGGATCAATGGTCATGGCCTCGCTACCCTTCCAACACTTAGGAAGAATGTTCTGTAACTTTTATCTTGATATTTTGGTTTTCTACAACAAAATAAGCTCTTTTTTTCCTTATTAATATTAGTTTTTATATAACGAAGCTTACCTTGAAACTTTAAGGGTAGAATGTTCCATGATATTAGTTTCATTGGGAAATATGGTAGGTGCAAGGAATGTACTCCATTAGCTGACTCATTTTCCCTTATTTCAATAAGAATTCTTTGGATTCCATCAACGCCTCCTTTGTCATTTTCCTTCCACTTTTTCCACAGTCTACTACAACTATCTTCGATTGTTGAATGGTCAGATATCCACTATCCTTATTTGTGTCGAGATAATTTTTATCTCCATCTGACTAGCACAATATCGCACACAATTGAATTAATAATCTCCTAAAATGGTCCAACTAGATGGAGGGGATATCCTTTACCTCTCCTTTAACCCACTCTAAGAAAAATCTTACGTTTCCTTTTCATTTGCATTTAATTGGTTATGTTTCTCCACAACTTCTAGGATTTTAGTAGTGTGGATTAGAACATCATTTAGCCTACAGTCCTCTTACATATCCTATGGTGATTTAATTTTGGGTGTGGCCTTCTCCCCCCCTTTTATTTCTTGTTATTGATTTCCATCACTTGCATTGCTAGTTGCTCTTCTGGGCACTCAATCGGTTCAAGTGTTTCTAAATTTTCTAGAATAGTAGAGGAATTGTTACATGTAGCAACTTGAGCCTATATATGTGCTCCTTAGGCCTTTTCCATTGGTGAAGTCGTGGATGGTGGCGCAGAGTGTTTCCATATAGGTCGCTAGAGGTTTCACGACTGTCCTCCCTTTCTTGCTGCAATGGTTTGGAAGGCATCGTCATCTTTTTTATACTTTTTTTTTCTTTTCATCTACGATGAGTGGATAATCTCTCCATATTCATGGAATCTAGGAAATTTGAAGGGTACATGTTCATAATACAAGGTTTGGGTCTAGATTCTATCATGATATTATAGATCAATTCATTCATGCCATGGTTGAGAGATGTTCATATGAACACAAATCCGGGCATAGGCTGCATCTTGTTGCCTCTTTGTGATCTCTTCGATTTTCACAAATCATCTAATATAATTTTTTATCCCTTCTAGAATATATAATGCCAAGAAATCTTCAGGTTGGGAGAGGATTCGAACACACATTAGAGATGTCAGGAATTCTTCTTTCTCTGTATTGTAACAATATTCCCAGAATTGGATGAAAAATATTGTGTTTTTCATGAATTACAACCCATTTTCGAAGACTTTTTCCTGATCTAATAGATCTATAAAAATCATTGTAAAGAAGCCTTTTTCTCTTATCATCAGTTCAATTATCCCACTAGGGTTCCATTTTACTTGGATCCATTTGATGATCTCTTTCTCTTATGACTAGATCCCCATGAATTTGTATTTCAGGGCATGATATTTCATGAATTGTTGGTTTTTTTCCTATTAGTTTCTTGGAATCAGGAATTTTGGATTCTGGGTAGATTTCGATAGGCATCACCCTATAATCCTTACTTTCCATTAAGCTCTAATTGTATATGTGTCTTCATATTCTTTCCTCATGCAGATGGACTAGTTAATTCTCTCGTGCTCTTGTTCCCTCTAGTGATGACATGGCTAAATGAGGAGGGCCTTCACCCTCCTCTCGAGGGGCGACTCATGAGGAAAACAAGATAAAGGATGACATCAACCTAAATGGCCTTGAGGATGGAATTCATCATGTGCGAATGCACCCACCTACTACTAATAAATCTTTTGCAAGCAGCTAAACCTACATGAAGCCCTACAAAGAAGATATGTTAAACGAAGAGAATAT
>APFE030293139.1:154369-226429 GCA_000404065.3 Pinus taeda | reverse complement strand
GATCTTCTCTTATTTATAATTTTATTAATATATTTTCCATCACTTACTTAATGGATGTATTACTGGATACGTTATAAATATTATGCACAAAAGTAAAAGCTTCATTGAAATAAAACATGGATTTTAGCGTAATAATGAGGGACATAAATTTAATTATTTCTATTTGATTCTATATTTCATTGTTTATCCAGTTTCCTATTTTACTCTACTTCATGAAAAATATACAATATTTTGAATCCATTTATTTACAAATTCCTTATTGAAACAAAAGACTTGTTGAGCATGAACAATGTTAGCTAACATGGGTTTATATAAGACTTGGAAGTTTATATTCTCAGTGGACCTTATGCAGTTTGATGTGCAACCAAAGCCAACATAGTGTAAAGTATAAACTACATGGATTGTGGATTTTAGTATGGATAGAATGTGGAAAGATATTTTTTTTTTTATGATTTATATAGGTGTTTTTAGAATGTTTAAGATGAGGGTTTAAATAAATTATTTTTCTGAATTTGTGTCATAATTATATATAATTTTCTTACTCATCAATAAGTTGATAGGAGTTTTGGATGCCTAGATTAATGTTTTAAATTCAACTATTTTATTAGAATTAAAGATATTCTAATTAAATAAATAAAGAGATGGAATTTCTCTGGTGGGCATTGAAGAGGTCCTTACTAATATGACGATGTTTGTATTTGACATCATCAAAGATCGTGCTCTAAATATTTTCATTTTATTGAGGAAATGGTATACGCAAATATTATTTTAGAAATATAATACTAACCTAGATCCATCTAACTCCAAATCTATCATGCGTTGAGAGTGATCGAATCCTCTAAGGTGAAAACCTTATTTTTGGAGTATATAATTTGAGGAAAGCTTTGCAACTCAATGGATTTGATCCTTCTCAATGCATGATAGATCTAGATTTAGATGGATCTAGGTTGGTCCCATTTCACGACAATAATGTCATATTTTTAGATTATCATTATTATGTATATGTTTGATATTAACTTCATACTTTGAAATTTACATTATGTTTTCTTTGCATAACATGACCATTTAATTGCGTTCTTTAATTTAGTTTATGTTGTTTGCCTTTAATGGTTTGTACATCTGTGTTTGGATGTTTTGACTAGTTTGTGTGTGTCTATGTTTGGATGCTTTGAGTGGTTTGTTGTTTATGTGTTTGGATTTGGATGCTAATGTTTGTGAATATTACAGTGTTTGTGTTACAATTCTATATGTGTATGTAATTGTCTATTAACAATTAGTTGGTGATGAAGAAGGAAGGCAATCGTTTCAATAGCTTGCAGGAGGATTGATACTGCACATCTATTTCATTTAATTTTAGGTATCATAGATTTTTGAAACTAATTAATTCTTAATAGTATTACTAAAAATATCCTGAAGAGTAGTTTTAATTTAAAATCTGCTAAGTTACCTCAATCTGCTGAGATGATAGATATTGTTAATAACTTTAATAATCAAAAATGATGAAATAAAAATTGTGATTGCAAAGTGAAAATGTAATAGTTTTGAATGGAAAAAAATTGAATAATAATAATGAGGAATTAAAAATACTCTTAATTGCGATTAATCTTAAACTATTTTCTTTTAATATTCTTATTCTCAGCATTGTTAGTTTTCCATATTTTCATATTGATTATATGAAAAGTGCAGTTGAAATTGTAAGTCATTCAAATCTTTAACTCGAGATATTGTAGTAAAATCTTACCTTTTCTCCCTTGCACTCCAATATTAATAGCTTCAATTAATATAACACAAAAATCAATGCACATTGCTAATATTTTTTTTTCTTAACTAAAATCAATCATATTTTTAATCCAATCACTTTAAAATAAATGTACCATCATATATTTAGTTACATCAAATCAGAAATCAACATCTACACTAAAATCAATGCATCTAATGCAAGAAATCAAATATGATTAGAGAAAACATCTACAATGAAATCAATGCATCTAATGAAAGAAATCAAATAGGATTAGAAATAAATATCTACATGGAAATAAATGCATCTAGTGCAAGAAATCAAATATAATAGAAAATCAACATCTACGCCGAAATTAGTACATCTAGTGCAAGAAATAAAAGATAATTAGAAATCAACATCTACACTGAAATCAATGCATGTAGTGCAAGGAATCAAATATCATTAGAAATGAACATCTACATTGAAATCAGTGTATCTAGTGCAAGAAATTGAATAGGATGTCATATACTTCCTTGACACAATACTAACAAAAAACTGTTATTCTCTTAACTTCGATTAAATTGATATTCAATATTTCCACATGCATAAGTATTCAATCCTCTTATAAACAAGGGTATCACACTCATATGCTTAAAGATTCAACAACATAAAGTGTAAGGAACCAACATATAGAACATCCTATGCAATTGAATCCAATGAGAGTTTATGAGAGAATAACACTTGGAAAATCAAGCCCCACCACCCAACCTAGAAACAACTTCCTCGAGTTCACCCCTGAGCTAAGAGTTCTTGCGGATTTATCAACTACCTCTTGTTGATCTCTTCAATGGGTATTTAATTCCCTCTTTCATGATATTTATTCCTTTAGTGGCGTCCCTCTTTTATGGATATTCTTATCCAATTTTCTAGGGTTTTCCAAGAAAATCTCACCTTTCTATCCTATGATGGTTTTCCCATAAAAGCTTCCCTTTCTCTCCTACAAGTCTTTTATGTTTTTCTTAAACTTAGAATCTTTCTCCAGCTAATAAACTTAATGAATATTTATATCCTATTCCATTAAGCTTCTCTAGAATTTAATTTAGAGGTTTTATTAAGAAAGAATTATCCATTCACATTCACCAATCGGATTTCATTCGGAAAGAATCTCATCTCTTGGTGTATCATTTTTGAAGTGATTAATTTATATTTATTTATTTAATAATAAAGTATTTACTTTCATTTTACACCTTAAACCTACATTTTCTATTACAACTCAGTCTTAGCTTAGGTCTGGCATGATAGCAACAGGGTGTTACATACAACAGAGGGTTGTTACATACTCCCCCCTTAAATTTACACTATCCTCAGTGTATTACTACATCTTACAATTTATTTCCTCATTCACAGGTAGTTGTTTATGAAATTACAGGTTCCTACGGCCTTGCCTCCTGAATCATATCTTCTGATATATAGGTGACAAAGAATTCCCACCAAGAAGTCTCATTCAATTGCTGCCTAAAACATTTGTTTCAATTATTTTTGTGACAAACCTCATACGCCCTGAAAAGCTCAATTTTGTTTACAAAAGTTAATTTCAAAACTAAATATCCATGTACTTCTATTTGAGTAACTACAGGTTAATGTTTCCTGCCATTATAACTATGATTCCTCATTTTCATTTTCATTGTATTTAAATAATAGAAGGAAATGCATGTTCTTCTAATCCATTTGTGTTCTCGCTGAACAATTGCTTCCTGTAGTCTCCCTGCATTAGTCAGAACAAGTCAAACTAGCATATTTGACCAAATTAGCATGTATAAAAATATCATATCATGTTAGCTCAAAATATAACCATCAAAATCATAAATCACATTTAATAATCATAGACCATAATGATAAATCACATGCATACTAGACTGAAATAAGACACTCATGCTTATCCTCTAATCACTTCTTAACATCCCCTTATATATTTATTCTACATGCACTCTGGATCAGTTTCCACACCAAACAACCACCCAGTGCCTTCTCCTCAACCATGTGCACATACACATAGTGTATATCACACACATACAACTATATGTTGGAAATAATACTGAGAGGGGGGGGCGGGCGGTGGGGTTAATTAGCATTATCAAATCAATAATATTTTCATTTTCATTATCAGATTCATATATGCTACTTCAATTAAGGATACCCGCATGTATACACAATTGTGTTTAACACAACTAGTGTATATCCAGTAAACTTATGATTCAGTTAGTTGATCTTCAATGAGTGCATCAAAACATTATTAACCATATGAACAGTAAACAGGTGCAGTAAAATAGAATAGATCATCACACATAAGAAGCACACATGAACACCATGATATAAGGTGGAAACTCAATGTGGGTGAAAACCACCTGCTAGAATTCGTCTCTATCTTCTTTTAATAAGAAACTTGTTTTTACAATATTTATGTACTGGTGCAGTCTTATACCACTACATAGGCTTCTACCTGCAGAAGGCTAAAACCTTCTCTTTTCTTTCAGGGACCACGTTTCATAAATTTTCAAACTGGATCAATAAATACAAAAGGATCACTACTGCAATACAATCATTAACTCTGAATCACCCAACAACTCAATCACTGAAACCCTGTCATCAAAGCACAGTCACCAAAACATAGACCAGAGCCCAACAACCACTAGAACAAACAGCAACCTCAAACATCAAATCTCATAATGTATACACTACTTGACTATGTCAAACCAATGTGTATATGCCCTTTCACTAGAGAGAACACGCTTATAGATCTAAAAATAATTACTTATACCGTCACTACAATTTTCAACTTCAGATATACCAAGAACAAAAGATATAAAGGATAAGACATGCATTAGTATTCAGATCTATTCACGATCATACCATATAATGATAATGCATTTTAGTCTTCATGATCCTGGTCCATCAACCTTTATAAAATGCAGAGGTGCCTCCTTGGTTCAGAGCAAGAAAAGTATCACAGACCCATAACCAACATACTAGATCTCACACTTCATCAGATATTCATCACTTGCACTCTTGTTCCTCTTGGCCTAATGATCTTGTCCTTATATAGGTTTAGGCCTCTCTCAATATTATGGTCCAAAACCACGTAGAACCAATACCGTGGACCCAATTCCTAGGGTTAGCACTTCGGACCAAATACCTGGACCAATACCAAAATACCATGGACCAAATACCATGAACCAAAACTTAGTTTTCCAATGTGTATGTGCCTTTCCTTTTGTGAACATGCATGTGTACATATACACCTCTTTTCTTCTGCTAACCCGTGTGTATACACGCTTTCATCAAGGTTAACCTTTGTATACCTCTCTCTTGACCTGTTGCACTATGATCTATCATCTGATTGAGTTATCATCAAGGACAACACCTGTATCATACCTCTAAGTGAGTTTCCATTAAGGAAAACAGCTGTATCATACCTCTAAGTGAGTTTCCATCAAGGACAACACCTGTATCATAATGCCAACAATCTCCCCCTTTTGACTTGATGTCAACCACCACGCCAAGTCACTCTCCCCATGTGACATCAAGGGCAAAGGGCAGACCACGAAGTTCTCTCCTTGGTATATCTTTTGTTGTCCATACTCCCCTTAAGTATGTGCTGAAATCTCTGATTGAACTCCCCCTTTGTATATGGAAAGATATACCAATCTGTCCATGCTCCCCCTGAGCACATGCAAGGTCTGCAAAAGCATAACATGACTGTATACATACATCAATCTCCCAATCAAGTGGGAATAAATCATTTTTTACTCATCCACCCAACCAAGTGGGGATATACCAAATGTTTATACATGACTCAAAAATAAGAAGCATTACATCATCCCATGCATAGTGGGGTAACAAAATACATCATATGACTCACAAAGACCAAGGACCTAAAGAAGACCATGATAGTTATTAGCGGCTATCATACACCATATGATCTACACCATAAGCATTTGTCACTAGCATCCAGACCTGTAACTTGCAATCCATTCTTTTGGTCAAGTAAGAAG
This sequence comes from Pinus taeda, assembly GCA_000404065.3. NCBI lineage: Eukaryota > Viridiplantae > Streptophyta > Pinopsida > Pinales > Pinaceae > Pinus > Pinus taeda. Next base: position 220,657 of record APFE030293139.1, on the reverse strand, counting down.
GGTCAATAAGCATCATCACCAAAGACATCTAGCCATAATGCCAACAATGAATTATTCGAAGCATATGCTCAACCTGAGCCTATGCCAACCATCATATACCATGACCGAACCATTTCCTAAGTCTGTTCTACTAATTTTTCTTCAGAGCTCTATATACGCGACTCTGCAGCCTATAAATTGTGTATATACGTGACTTATCTTCATAATATCTATGTATGCAAATTGGAATACTAAAGTTATACACTTTTAGTTTCCCCTGTGTCTATTATGTCAGCTAACTGAGCTATGCCACATCTTTCTGTCTCTAATTATGTCTTCTTCAATACCTAGAATTGTGATGATGTATGATCCTCTTGCTTTGAAGTTCAAATTTTGCTCCTGCATTCCCTTACTTTATGTCCAAGTTTGTTACATGCATAACATCTTACATGTTTCATATTCCTCCTATAACAATCAATGGCTTTGTGACCAAACATATTGCAAGAAAAACAATATCCCTTGAAGTACTTGGAGCGTTATGATCTTTCTGTGTGATGGTATTGAACCATTTTGCTTCTGCGTCTAGTTGCAATATGTCCAAAGTTATGACATACATAGCATTCAACATTATTCATTTGAGGAAATAACTAACTATCACTTCCATAGTTAGGAGGAAAAGATCTTCTTTGAAGAATTTCTTTCATTGGTTGTTGTTGGGGTTGACCACATATCTCTTCATTGGTCATTTCAGATTTTACATTAGAATTCCTTTCCTCATCCCGTGAGCTAGATTCACCTTCGACAGTTTCATAAAAATTGTGACTAGTTTTGACAGCAGGGGATATTTGAATACTAAGAATATCATCCAAAATCTTAGTACTGTCTTGAAATCATAACAGTTTATCCTTTTCTTCTAATTTACCTATTAAGATATTTACCTCAACCTGACGTTGTTCTTCCTTTTCTAGATATTGCTTCCTTATGTTTTCTTCAACTGTTCTTCCTTCTTCCACTTGTTGCCTTAATTCAAGCACTTCATGTTCTTGTTCTTCAAGAGATTCTTTATTCTTCTTCTTTGATTCTTTAAGGTCTTCTTTTAGAGAGAGGATCTTAGATTCAAGTCTCTCAATTGTTATGCTCTGATATTTTACTCCATCCTACATTTGCTCCCTTACTCTGGTTAGTGTCTCAGGTGTTCTTTTAATCTGGCAACTTCTTTTGTTTCTACGTCCTTACTTTCATATGCCATGAGAAGTTTAATGTCTTCATCACTATTGGATTATTCATTACTTTTAGCATGAATATAATAACTTCTATTACCTTCTTTAGACATCTTTTCTTTGTTATGAGGACATATAGCAGTGTAGTGACCAACTCTACCATATGAAAAGCATTTGAAAGGTAGCTTACCTTTGAACCTTACACATCCCTGTTTAAGATTCTTGACAAAATTTACCTCATATTCTTCATTTGAAATGTATCCTGATCCACTGATTTTTTCTTTTCCATTTGCTGATACTTTAAATGTGGCTTCTCTCATATCTGATGATTCTTCTTTTCTCATCTAAAAAGTAGTTAAGATTTTGTGTAGCTGCATCATAGTGATTTTTTGCAGATCCTCCTTTTCTTTTATGGAAGACACTTTTGATTCAAATTTAGTAGACAAGGATCTCAAAACTTTCTCAACTAAGACAAATTCCTTAATTTCTTCACCCAAATTTCTCATACAATTGACAATCTCAACTATATAGAGGAAGTAATTACATATGATTTCATTACTATACACCTTAAGAGTTTCATACTGTATTCTAAGTGTTTGAAGCTTAGCACATTTTACCTGATCATCTCCTTCGTAGCTTAGAGTGATTTTATCCCATATTTCTTTGGTTGATTTGAACTGCATGACCTTGAAAAATTCTGATTGTGACAAACTTCCCAATAAGATAGTAAGATCTTTGGCATTGAGTTCATATTGCTTTCTATCTGCCGTATCTGTAGGAGTTACTGATGGATATGTATATCCTCCCTCCACAATTCCCCAAACATCTATTCCAAGCGATTGTAGATATGTTTTGGTTCTTATCTTCAAGTAGATAAAATTTCTCCTATTGAAGATTGGTGGTCTGATGGATTCCTCTCTTTCATGATTACTCATCCTGATGGATCTTCATTAAGGTGATTAAGCTTCTTCTAAAATACCTACTTTGATTCCAATTGTTGGAAATAATACTGAGATGAGGGGGGGGGGGGTGAATCAATATTATCAAATCAATAATCTTTTCATTTTCATTATCATATTCATAAATGCTACTTCAGTTAAGGATACTTGTGTGTATACACAACTGTGTTTAATGCAACTGGCGTATATCCAATAAACATATGATTCAGTTAGTTGATCTTCAATGAGTGCATCAAAACATTATTAACCATATGAATAGTAAACAGGTGCAGTAAAACATAACAGATCATCACACATAAGAAGCACACATGAACACCATGATATAAGGTGGAAACCCAATGTGGGTGAAAACCACCTACTGCAATTCATATCCATATTCTTTTAATAAGAAACTTCTTTTTACAATATTTATGTACTGTTGCAGTGTCATACCAGTACACAGGCTTCTACCTACAGAAGGCTACAACCTTCTCTCGTTCTCCAGCTTCTCCTGGAAGGGAACTACGACCCCCTTAGCTCTTGTACTAGCTGATGTACTAGTACGTAGGTGCTAACATACAAAAGGCTACAACCTTCTGTTTTCTTTCAGGGACCAAATGTCATAAATTTTCAGAATGGATCCATAAATAAAAAACAATCACTACTGCAATACAATCATTAGCTTTGAATCACCCAACAACTGAACCACTGAAACCCTATCATCAAAGCACAGTCACTAGAACACAGACCAGAGCCCAACAACCACTACAACCAACAACAACCTCAAACATCAAACCTCATAATTTATATGCTACTTGACTGTGTCGAACTAGCGTGTATATGCCCTTTCACTAGAGAGAACCCGCGTACAGATATGAAAATAATTACTTATACCTTCACTACAATTTTCAACTTCAGATATACCTAGAACATAAGATCTAAAGGATAAGACATGTGTCAGTAGTCAGATCTATTCATGATCATACCATATAATGATAATTCATTTTAGTCTTCATGATCCGAGTCCATAAACCTTTATCAACCACATAGGTGCCTCCTTGGTTTAGATCAAGCAAAGCATCACAGACCCATAACCAGCATACTAGATCTCACACTTCATTAGATATTCATCACTTGCACTCTTATTCCTCTTTGCCTAATGATATTCTCCTTGTATAGGTTTATGCCTCTCTCAATACCATGGTCCAAAACCATGTAGAACCAATACCTTGGACCTAATACCTGGGGTCAACACTTCGGACCAAATACCATGGACCAATACCAAATACCGTTGACCAAATACCACGGACCAAAACATAGTTTTCCAATGTGTACGCCCCTTTCCTTCTGTGAACCTATGTGTGTATGTATACACCTCTTTTCTTCTACTAACCTACGTGTATACGCACTTTCATCAAGTTTCACCTGCGTATACCTCTCTTGACCTGTTGCACTATGATCTGTCATCTAAGTGAGTTGTCATCAAGGACAACACCTGTATCATACCTTTGAGTGAGTTGCCAACAAGGAAAACCCCTGTATCATAATGCCAACACTATACATGTTATCCAACCTCATGAAATACATGCATCCACACCAGTATCATATGTACCACATGTACACAGTATCACTTGTACAATGTGTATAGAATACCAAATGTTCATAGCATCACATGCATGACATGTACCTTATCCACATGTTTTCAAACAATATTAGTATAATTAACATAACATCAAGTCAAATCCAAAACTTCCTTTATCTATTCACACTACCTTTATGCAAGTCCAATCAAACCATGCTCGGTTTGCCGATTGGAGAATAAGGAATTCATGGATCTGTTCAATTTATGCAACTAGAACATAACTCAATAATTTTATGTTAAAGTATTCAAGTGCTTTTATTTAGCTAATCCTTTTAATTTATGTTGTGGTGGTAAGAAAATTTGAACAATAAGAGAAAATAATAACATAGAGGTGATCATTCATAATACAACTTTACAATACCAATAAATTTGGGTGTTGGGATTGACTCTATCACCAGACAAGGTCTTAATGACCTCCATTCAATCATAAAGCGGGCTATTGACTATGATAGTTTGTCTAGTATGGACTTCAATGTTACATTTGAATTTTAATAACAATATTAACCATGTCTTTAGCAAAGAAAATAACTATTTGGTGCTCAAAGTACACAACACATAATCTAGTTATGCCATATGGTTTCCTGTTTTCTATTTTTACTATTACTCCCAACACCTTGTTGGCCATGAATAATTCAGTGTATATCCAAAACCAATTGAACAATTAGTATGAAATTACATACACATCCTATACATGATTCATAAACAAAGGTTACAGTGTCCTCACACTCCCCAATCTCTTAATTCACATGGTACTATGTGTACCAAGGTGTGAAACTAGGTCATTAACTTGTTGATACCACACCTTAACACTAGATCATAACTTGGTAGAATATAGTTCATTTCTTGGAAACCAAATCAATTATTAAGTTCCTTAAAACAATTTCTAGAGTAGTTTATGAAATAATTGTTATGTTGTCTTATTCAAAACCATACAACACTTCAATGCAATATGACAGGTAGATTTCTCCAATATGCTTGATAAGGTAGAGTGGTACAAAATATGCATCCAAGATTATACGATTAATTTGAATAGATTTCTAAATAGCATTTTATGTGAACAATAATCTCGATTACCAGTAACACTTAACCATCCAATATGGTTGAAGCATCCTATTAATTTAGCAATGAGATGTTGCATGGTTTGTTATTCTCTCTATTCATCACCTAGAACCTTTTATGAGTCACCCTTACTCGATTCATACATTATTTTACTAGTAGCATAAGATTATTAGACCATCATAAGTTGTATTAATGAGAAGCCTTTTGTTTTACCAAAAATTTGTTAATTAATTTAGATAAGTCATGTTCTGAATCTAGTGTATAGTTCTTGTTAGTCATTAGGATGCTCTAAATTGCTCTATTTTTAATTCCAGTGCATCTAGCACCACCATATCTAATCTGTTTATCATAATTTGTTTATATATAGCATACATATCACTTAAGTCTATCAATTTCCATAAGAAGTACATTCATAACAACTACAATCATTCTATTGGAAGCATCCTTTTCTTGTTGTAGATTTGAAAAGGCCCCTATTTTTGAGAAATCCGTATATATTTGTATTGATATGCACCTCCAAGTTGTGGGGTTTGAGGTTGCATACTTTCAGTTACAATAATTGACACATTGGAATTTCAATGAAACTTAGAACATATTCTGGGGATTGTATTTAATATTGTGCTTATATTATTAACCGAGAGGCACTAGGAAATGCTTTTTCACTCCCACCAAGTATTTACACCAGATGTAATTTTGGGTGTCAGTCTCCTTGAACTTATTATTAGAGTGATAAATTATTAATGTATGATGTCTTCTCCAACATGGATAGAGTTATTTTTATTGCATTTGTGCACACTTAATAGCTTTGACCCCAATTTTGTCTATATTGGACATATACTTTGTGCCTCTTGCATATCTCAACTATAATTATTAGGATATTTCTTTATTCAAAAAGTAACTTGTAGGTTCCAACTTATTAAATATGCATGTTGCTATTGAATATCATAATAATGAGCTGATTACGTTTAGTTTCCTTCAATAGTGTATATTTGGAGCAATTTCCCAACAAGGGTGAATTAAATGGTTTAACTAGTGGCAAAACCATATCCAAAATTGATTGCATGATTACATGTAGATGCACTAATCAATGCACAAATATTAAATTGAAAGATAAGTATAAATAACCAAAATACATAGTCTAATATCCCGTCTTTCATGAGCTTAACAATATTTCATGGAAAAGTTCATGAATAGATCCAAATAAGGAAAACCTTCATGATATGTTCTAGGATGGAAGTAAACTAATTAACCATCAATTTCTGATAATGTTGATAGAATGTCATGAAATTATTTCCAATGATTTATATAGATTCCATCTATAGACTTTTATTATTGATTTTTCCTCGTGTCAACCATGGTCTATGGAAAGAGCACTTGTCATTTTATATATTTTTGTTTGATAGTTACCTCATAAGAGTTCAAGATCTATTCCCTTCATATTTCATCCTTTCCTAAGATCTCTAGGAGTATAACCTTCATCCCATTAAACTGTGTCCTTGGATAGATTATGCATAGCAATCGTAGAGTTGATAATTTAATTTTAATGTGAGCAGGTAATATGATAACAATATGGAAGAAGATAACTATTGGAGCACAGTTAAAATGGGATTCAAAATTCCCTTTCAACACTTGCATTCATATTTATAAGACATGATGACCACACCACTAAAATCCATCACCCAAAATATCAATAAAATAACCATACTTTACAAATATTACAAATTTGTTCATTCATCCAGCTTGACTATAAACATTTAAAACTAGGTCTATCATGTGTAAGTATCTTAAACCAATTTTAAATCATGGTATTTTGTGAAATTTGTGACATATATGCATGTAAGTACATAATTAATAATGCAGCTCATCTTAAGCACACAAATGAGCCATATATTATTATTGTTCATCCACAACTCTCATCGAGAAAAGATGAACATACAACCTTCAAAACCTAATGAAAATAAATAACTCTGAGGAAAAAATAATAGAAGGTATTCATATTCTTATGGGATGCTTTACAAAAAAAACACAGCTCATGTAAACTATACACACATGTACATCAATACTCATAGTTTACTTACTACATCCGAAAAATATTGAAAATGGCAGAAATTACAAGTAAAATCATAGCCGTAAAAAATGTTTTCAATGCATCTGATACAATTTTTAGATGGAGGACTAGATATTCCTATATACAAATTTCACAATTGGCCTAGAATAAAGTTAACCAAAAAATGTTCCCCATGCAAATAGCTACTGAAATTCTTAGACCAACAACATGAAGCCTCAACAGCTCATTTGCCCCAATCAAGTATTATCCACGAGATTTACATGAATATCCCATGACTATTTTACACCACCACAAATTTATTCTTTTATGAAAGCTTACAAAATCACCCATCCATTTTGTTAAGGTGGAAAGATGTATTGTCCTTTCTATAAACTGAAGGGAAAATTTATTCATGAGAATTCAAGTATTCCAATACTTATCCATACTAGGGTTCACATGGGCATCGTTGTTCGTATGTTCTCATCAATAAGACGAATGTATCGAAACACATTCATGACTCAGACAATCTTAAGTAACATTTGTGTGCCTCCACATTTGAGTTGAAGTAGATACAACAATTATTTTAGACCCAATGTGAAGGCTCCCTTCTAAATATACTATAAATTAGGAAAACACAATTCATGCAGACAACATGTACTGTACACCTCATTAATCGTTATCTATACAATAATTTCTTGTGTTTTTTATGAGGGACAATGAAGACAGGTGTAGTCCTCTGATTGAACAATAGATATTTCACTATTCCCCATAGGACATGCCTTCTTATTAGGCATCCATATTTTCCCAAATTTTACCATGATACAAAATTGGCATCACAACATCCAATCATTTATGGAGTAACAGGCCAAGACAAGAAATTGATTCTATCGTTTAGCGCTCGATCCTAGAGTACTGCAGTGAAGCAAGGGTTGTCGTAATTGCGGACAATCAGTGCATATGACCATTCCCTGCTACCACCACTAGGCGTCGAGAGAAGGATGTTTGCATTGTTGTGGTCAATACTTCCATTTTTTTCTACTCCTCTCAATAATTCAGGTAGATGTTCCACCCACATGCCTCTATGGTGAGAGCTTCTGAAGCTAAAAGTGTGGTATTAATTTAAGTCTTGACCTGCTCTTAACTTTACATGTCCTTATACATTATCATTATGTGTAAGGAGAAGATGAGGTTAAAGATATTTTGTGAGTTGAAGATCAAGATAAACATTATCCAATTGAAGTCTTTTTGGATGTGGAACATTCCACATAATGAAGTTGTTTCTAGAATGGGTATACTCAGGTGTGCAACTTGATAAGCCATCACACATTAAAGCCTCCATATCCATAGATAAGGCATGCAAAAGAGTGATGTTGCAGATCGAAAAGGAAAACAACAATCAACATTGTAGATTCTGAAAGGAAAACAATAGTTCTTAAGTGATTTTATCGATCAATCTAATTGGGAAGGTGTTGATGTGATTTAAAACTACCAATAACACTCACTTCCTATAACTACCATAACCGAGCATGCCATAGGGCTCAGTGGCATGAGGTTTCGTATATCTCTAGAAGCAGTAACTCAATTCGGGCAAAACGTGCAAAAAACAAGAGGTTGGTAATACCAGTGGCTTGGATGTATCTCTGGCATGTCATGACCTCCCACTATTCGAGCTGGTGTTGATTGAGACCACTCTGAGTCCATCTACCATTGAAAGAGTAGTAAGCGCCACAGAGGAAGAAGACCTTTAAATTAACATTCGTCAATTCCTTGTTATATTTCAACACATATTTCATGGAGACATAACTTTGTCACACTTTGCATAGAATAATTTCCACAATCATGTCATATACATGCCAAGAGAACCATAGTGGTTTTTTTTTAAACTAGCCATATATTCAACTGGTGAATATTTATTTGCAATCTCCATAGATAAACAATTTTAGTCATCTTATATATATTATCAACATAATATATATTACGAATATAATATTTTAGATTGTTGAATCTCGAATCACCTAGCCATTCATAATATAAGGTGTACATAAGTGAAATATTGTGAGAAATTCTATACGCGGGGAATTTAAATTTTTTTCTATAGCCTACTTCAGTCGCATTTGCATGTATGATTTTCATAACATAATCCCTTGCATCAAAATTTGACATTCGAAGGCTTGATTTACCAACTATGTTTATGGATTTGCATCCACAAGGAAATATAGCAATGGCATACATGATCCATTCAAGTTGTAAATCACTTTTTACTTGCTAACACTCTTAATTCAAGGAGTTGTAGAGAATTCTGCGACTAGGTTATAGTTGAATGCAGTTCTAGATTACTTCTTGAACCAAGAAACGTACCTAGTCGAGCTTTCTGAACAAAAATGTTAAGCCCATTCAACTACTTACATTGTGTTGTAACCTTCAGGCTACTCCTCCTTTTGTTCTCTTAGGATTTCTCTCGTACAAGGCTTTTATGTTTTTCTTAAACTTAGTATCTTTCTCCAACTAAGAAACTTAATGGATATTTATCTCCCATTCCATTAAGCTTATCTAGAATTTAATCTAGTAGTTTTATCATGAAACAATTATACATTCCCATTCACCAATGGGATTTAATTTGGAAAGAATATCATCTCTTCATGTCTCATTTTCCAAGTGATTAATTTATCTTTATTTATTTAATAATAAAGTATTTAATTTCATTGTCACAGCTCAAACCTAGCTTTTCTATTACAACTCAGTCTTAGCTTACGTCCAACATGATAGCAACATGGTGTTACATAGAACAGGGGGGTGTTACATAGGACTATAAACCACCATCTATAATTAAATCAATGCACCTAGTGTAAGCAATCAAATAGGATTATAAATAACCATATACACTGAAATCAATGCATCTAGTGTTGCAACCAATCAAATAGAATTATAAAACATCTACAATGAAATCAATGCATCTAGTGAAAACAATAAAATAGGATTAGAAATCAACATCCACACTTAAATTAATGAATCTAATGCAAACAATCAAATATCATTAGAAATAAACATCTACACTAACATCAATGCATCTAGTGGAAGAAATGAAATAGGATTGTAAATGACCATGTATACTAAACCCAATGTATCCAGTGGAAATAATTTTCTTCCCTCTCCACTCCCTCCATATATATCTATATCTTCCTCCATCTCTCCTACATTATCTCTCTATCTCACCCCAAAACATGCATACACTATCTCCATCTCTCCCTTGTCAGTCACTCTCTCTCTCTCTAGTTCTCTCCCTCTCTCCATGTCTTTATTCTTCCCTCCTTCTCTCCCCTTCAAACGACAGCAATTGATCCCTCCCTTGTTGGGTATACGACCAAAGTCCCACATTAACTAGAAGTGGGGAGGATCATGGGTATATAAGGATGGACAAATATCTCCATTGGTATGAGGCCTTTTGGGGTAAGTCAAAAAGCAAATCCATGAGGGCTTAGGCCCAAAGTGAACAATATCATACCACTGTGGAGATATGTGGTGTCCAGAGTCCTTACAAGTGGTATCAGAGCCATGCCCCGAAGTTAGCCAAGTGGATGAATCCTCGGAATGCCGAACAAAGGTGGTGGGCCCCGGTAATATCATGATGGGATCCGTGGATGAGCTCAGTTAGACAGACGGTGTGCTCTGATACCACTTGTAAGGATTCTGGACACCACATATCTCCACAATGGTATGATATTGTCCACTTTGGGCCTAAGCCCTCATGGATTTGCTTTTGGACTTACCCCAAAAGGCCTCATACCAATGGATATATTTGTCCATCCTTATATATCCATGATCCTCCCCACTTCTAGTCAATGTGGGACTTTGGTCGTATACCCAACATCCCTCTCTCCTCCTCTCTCTCATCCTTCCTCTCTATCCATTTCTCTCCTCTCTCTCTCTCTCTCTCTCTTTTCCCTCCAACCTTGTAACTTTATCCCTCTCACTCTCCTTCTTTCTCTCCTCCTCTATCCCCTTCCATCTTTGTGTCTCCCTCTCTTTCTTCATTCCTCCCCTCCCCTCTAATTTAGTTTATCTCCTTTAGTCCAAGAGATAAAATAGGATTAGAAATCACCATCTACACTGAAACCAATGCATCTAGTGTAAGAAATTTTATTCCCTCTCTCTACCCTCCATCTATATTTATATCTCCCTCCATATCTCTCGTGTCTGTCTATCTCACCCCGCCCCCCCAAACACACATGATATCTATCCATGTTTATCTATTTATACCTCTCTCTATCTCTCTCTACTTCCCTCTCTTCACCTTCCATCAATATTTTTGTAACAACCTTTGTAAAATTCCATGTAAAAATATATAAGGCCGCGGTCATGGGACACATATTCCAAGCTAAATGGTGGGGGAAACAATGTAGTTGTTGTTGGTTCAGTTTATTATGGATAAGGAAATTGGAAAAGGAAATGGCTAAGGTTTTGGAAAGGAAAAAAGGCATTTTTGGCACAATTATTTATGAAAATAAAGGAAATTAGGAAAATATCAATTGAAAGGTCACAATTTGCATATGAGGAGGAAATTGAAGGAAAATAATGGAAAATGAAGAAAATAAAGACCTCATTCATAAAAGGATTGTGAGGATCAATGGGCAAGACATGGTTAGTTCAGTTTTGGAGGTCTCTCATTATTCTCTCTGTCTCTCTCTCTCTCTCTCGTACTCTTGGAGACATAGAGTTTTATTTGAGCACTCTTGGTGGGTGTGGCATACTTGGATTCTTGGAGCAATAATGCAAAGGAATATGACGAAAGCATAAGAAGGCATCGGGATCAGCAACTACAATAGACTTGCTTACAGGTACCGAGTTACATGTATGTTTTCCTCACTTTTTTTGGCATGCATGGAACATGCATGTGTTTTTTTGGTTATGTTATTTCATTGGCATGGAGGATGGTTGAGATTGATAGTGGATTGCCTAGCCTTTCTATTTCCTAGATAGCCATGGTGATTGTGGGTTTACTTGCATTATTTGTTTTTTATAGTTCTCATGTTCCTTAGGTAGGGTTTAGTTACTAGTCCTAGAGCCTTGGTTGGTCAAACACTCTGAAGCTCTGTATCAGCTAGGGTTGAGTTACTATTCATGAAGACTTAGTTGGACAAATGCTCTCGAGCCCAATAAAAGATGTGGGTTGAGTTACTAGCCTTGTAGTCTTGGTTGGAAAAACACACTAGAGCCCTATAAGGCTGTCCACCTCAACCCATTAGGGCTTCCTTGGTGTCATTTATTGTATTGGAAAGTCTCATCAAGTTATGGGTATTGGTTTAACTAGCCCTGAAAAAGTGGCTTAAATTTCATAGTCTCTAGCACAAAACTAACTGATAGAGACTGCAGTCTCTCCCTAACAGAGACTTTGGGAGTGACCATAAATTTAGAGTGACATGCATGACTTGTCATGGGAGTGAATCTAGGTTTTATTCATGTAAATGTTAGGTTAACTCAGCGGTTGGGCACCTAGACTTGTGGATTAGCTCCTAGGAGTCTTAAAGCACCCGAGGCAGGTCTATTTGTTGTGTTTCCATCGATTCCATTTGCTTAATGTTACCTACAAGGTTGAATAATATCATAGTAGCCTCTCATCATATCTGTACCTCTACTGACCAGTTGCTTGGGTAGATGTGGGAGGAGGGTGTTACAATCTCTATCTCCCTTTCTATCTCCTTTTTCTTTCTATATTACCCCCAAAACATATACACTCTTTCTCCATATCTATCTATCTCTCCCTCCCTCTTCCTCTCCCTCACTCTCTCTCTTACCCTTTTCTCCCTCTCTAACCCCTTCTATGTCTCTTCCCTCCTTTTCTCCCTCCCTCTCTCTCCATCTCTGTCATCACTCTCTCCACCTTTCTCTCTTTGCTTCTTTCTTCTTACCTTCCTCTGTCCTTCTCCCTCTGACATTCTCACTCTCTTCCTTCCTCTCTCTCTCTTCTCTCTACTCTCTCTCTCTCTCTATCTTCACCTCCAACTTTATACTATTCTCCTCCTCTCCCCTTCTCTCCCCCCATGCCCCCTTCTCTCCATCTCTCCTTCTTTGTCTTTCTATCTCACCCCCAAGCATAAACAATATATCATCTCTTCCTTGCCACTCCCTCTCTCTCTCCACTCTTCTTTGTCTATGTCTTTCTTCTTCCCTCCCTTTCTCTGCTTCCAACTCCATCTCTCTATCCCTTCATCTCTCCTCCTTTCTTTGACTCCCTCTATCTCTCCACCTCTATCACCTTATGTCTTTGTTATTCCCTCTCATATATATCTAGAGTTAATATATATGATGATATATTAATATATATTATAATATAAAAAGATTAAAATTATATTAAATACAATATTGTATTAATTAAAATTTATTATGTTGAATAATATAAATATTATAATTATTAATATTAATATTAGATTTAATGATTTTTTTACATGGCATGATAACAAAATTCATAATAAAACTATATCAAATTAATATTTTCAAATTTTACAAATTTGACATGGAAATATTTATGTCTCTTAAAGATTTTAATATATCTACAGGATATGATTTCTCTTTTAAAATTTCTTTTTACAAATATTTAATTAAAAGAAATAATAATAAAAATTGGAGCAAGATTTTAGATTCTTTGTGTTAAAACACTATTTTTACTTTGATTCAATAAATGGTTACCTAATTTAAAATTTTAATGTGGTAACTTTTTTTTGTTAAAGGTAAATTTATGATCCATTAAAATTCAATGTATATGATAAAAGAACTATTGAACCCATGAGATAATTGTATTGTACTTTTTTGTATCTAAACACATGATATAATTGTATTGTAGTTTATTTATCTATATGTTTTTTTATTTTTGTTTCAGGCCAACATTAATTTTTTCTATTTTCATTATTATTAGTTATTGAAGAGAAATACATAAACATTATTTGGATTTCTAATTTTTTATTTTTACATTGGACAACATTAGCTAAAAATGAACTTTGAGGATGGACATACTTAAACATCAGTGCCATACTAGATTATAGAATGCACCTCTTGGGGCAACCAACCTATATCCATCTAACTCCTAATCTATCATATGTCGAGAAAGATTGAATCCCTCAACACGCAAACTTTATATTTAAAGTGTAGAATTTAATAACATTTTGGCAACAAATATAATCTAATCAAATAAATAAAAAGATGAAATTTCCCTTGTGGTAACTCAAAAAGTCCCTAGTACTATGTCGATGTTTGTATTTGATGCCATCAAAAATCGTGCTCTAAATATTTTCATCTTATTGAGGAAAAGGTATATACAAATATTATTTTAGAAATATAATATAAGCACCCATCACTTTGTCTGTGTTGCCAAGGAAAAATATCTAGCATAACACTAGGGGTTAAACCTAAAAAAGAGCCCATTAGACTCTTCCCTGTGTTAAATGGATGGAAAAACCTTGTAGATTGATGGTTCGACAATATTTTAACTAAGTTAACATTAAAAAAAATCCATTTTAACAAAATATCTTTTTTATTTTGAATAACAAATTATACTTTTTTATTTTGAATAACAAATTGTACTTTAATGGTAGCTATTTTTACAAAAGTAAGAATTAATAATTTATAGACATTTAAAATTAGATAATCATAGAAATGTCCCAAAATTGTGAAACATAGAAGTCATAAGTCACTTTTGCCTTCCAAATTTGAACCACCAAATGGTTACGTAATAGTACATGATGCATAAATAGTTCTTAAGAAACTGACAGTGATAAAAATTATATTCCATAAGCTGCTGCAGGTAAACTCTTAAAATTACTAGCGTAAATGAGTTATTGATATAGTAGGACAGTGATATTAAAATCCTAATTTAGTAGGACATGGAAAGATTTTCCTGTCTTTTCCCGTACTTTTTCGAAAAGTCAAATAAATTTCCTCCGTGAAAGACATAATAACTAACTGGGACATTCTGAATAGATAACCTTTTTTTTGGTAATACTTTTATTAATCTTTTGGAGAGAGTGATGAATAAAAGACACGAATTTAGCTATATTTGTGTTCTCTTTAAACATATCTACTTTTCAGGTTGACATTAATATTTTTTATTTTTATTTTTAAATTTATTTATTATTAAGAGTTTTCTCGAGAGACAAAATAACCTGACACTAGAAGTAAATGCTTTATATTAATCCAAATTACCTAAGATGACAAGGATCAACCACATCTTCCACAAAATTACTATTTTTTAGACATGCATCTTATTTCTCCTCTACGTTCCGCTCTTTCGTGTCTACCTCATTCTACTATATAAGCCATGATTCTATGCGTACCGGTAGTTGCTGACGTAGAGTGGAGATATAAGGATGGTTTTGTCTTTGGAAAATTTTAAGGATGTTATTCCAATACTGAAAGAGAGAAATTTTGGCAAAATTTTATTGTTTCTTAAAATAACAACCATAAATTGTTAGATAATTCTTTTACAAAATATTTAAAGTTTTATGGGTTTTATAGTTTTTAAAAATATTTAGTAATTGTTGAAATAATTTTCTTGAATATAATTTATACCAATCAAGTTTACAAATAATGAAAACGGAGAACTATTTCACTGAGTATGGAAAAGTAGCCATACCATAAACTTCAAATCACAATGTTACATTTTTAGAATAAAACTATGTATTAATATATAATATTATTAAGCCAATGAGTCAGGATGTGACATGATTACATTCCTTTATGTGTTATTTATTTATTCATCATAGGGAACGTATGATTATTGTTATCTGCTTTAAGGACAACAAACATAATATTTTAACATTTAACCACATAGGTGACAATAAAATATATCACAATTGAAGAACACCCCAACGGAGAGTAAGAGGCGCTAGAGCTCCACAGGATGGCAAAGTGAAAGGGTAGAACTATGACATGGTTCATAAGCGTAGTAACTAAAAAAATCATAAAGTCACTTCATCAATATAACCCAACCTAATGAAGGGATATATAAACTACATTCCAAAGTAAGGGTGTCTTAGTTCATTATGCACCACTTACCTAAGACAATAAATGCATATATAACTTGGATTTCCCATCACTTGGAGAGACATGCCTAACACCATTCAACCATCATTTACTAGAATACCTTTCTATTTTTACCTTATTTTTGTTGATTCTATGTTGGAGCATGGTAAAACTTGTTGGGTTACAATATACAATAACCATTAACCTTATGTCTTAATTTATCCACTAACTCTATGATTTGAGTCAATATTAAACATTATGAAGTAGAAAATTATTGTGAATTTCATGGTCGAATTACATGAACATTTCTCTTTTTTCACCTCAATGCATACGAGTCTAGGAGTAGGGAAAATTTTAGGGGCTAATATGCATAGGTGGACCAATTTTCTATACTTTTCCAAAAAAAAGATTCATTAATTTCCATTTTTTTCTAAAAATGATTCACCCAAATAGTATGAAATTATTTTACCCTAAAAGACACCAAAAATTATATAGAGACTATATAAAATTATTAGAAATTTCAATATTTTTACAAAAATATCTCCAAACATTTTACAGATTGCATATTATGGACTACTGGAATTCACCAAGGTTTCTAAACTTTAAGATAAATTTCAATCCTTTAAATCTTCCCTATCTATGGTGGGGAAATTGTCTTGTGCCTTAATTTATCCACTAACTCTATGATTTGAGTCAATATTAAACATTATGAAGTAGAAAATTATTGTGAATTTCATGGTGGAATTACATGAACATTTCTCTTTTTTCACCTCAATGCATACGAGTCTAGGAGTAGGGAAAATTTTAGGGGCTAATATTCGTAGGTGGACCAATTTTCTATACTTTTCCAAAAAAAAGATTCATTAATTTCCATTTTTTTCTAAAAATGATTCACCCAAATAGTATGAAATTATTTTACCCTAAAAGACACCAAAAAATTATATAGAGACTATATAAAATTATTAGAAATTTCAATATTTTTACAAAAATATCTCCAAACATTTTACAGATTGCATATTATGGACTACTGGAATTCACCAAGGTTTCTAAACTTTAAGATAAATTTCAATCCTTTAAATCTTCCCTATCTATGGTGGGGAAATTGTTGGGCCATGTTTCCCAGTGAATTATATGGCCATATTCTCCTTACTCATCTCAAGTGAGTCTAGATCTAGGACGAGGATTTGGTTGGGATACCAAACAAATTGTATGGTTAATCCTCCTACTCATCTTGGGTGAGTCTAGAGCTTGGATGGTGAGTTGGTTGAGCAATAATACTAATGTAAAGCCTCATATTTGACTAGTACAAACCATGTGTCCATAATGGTCATAAGGAGAGCCTTTTTCACTTGTGGAGTTATGGCCCATCTATAGGTGACATGTTACTGATAGATGATGACAAAAATTTTATCCAACACTTAGTAAATATGCAACCTACAAGTGTAAATAACATATCTGAGCATAGTGGCCTCATACTTATCTGATATTCGCTATGAAGAATTGTCTCCTTATCACATCAGTCTTCATCTCATCCATTAGGTCATAGATACATTGATCATTCAATAACAATTAAGAACATGATGAGGGCCAAACATAATTGTTGTCATAAAATGCATACATAACTAGCATAATAGGGACATAAATATCAATGAAATCACTCCCATATACACCACGTATAATCCACCATAATACTCATTCAAATACCAGGAGAAATAACCTTCCATTAATGATGCAAAATCCAAAAACATGAAGGGACTTCCATGTTCCAGCCGACCGTGGGGGGTAGATTTCAACGATCTACGCTAGCCATACTAAAAAGTTGTATTCCTTGGCTTTATATTTCCAATGAGAAAGTTTGCACTCAAATAGATATTATATGGAAAATGTGCTCCCTCGGGATGTTTATGTACCAACCAGCCACATCAAGGTCCACAAGCCATTTGGAATTTCATGTTCTAGGGCTAGAGTTTTGTACCTCTAGGAATTTTTATTTATGTTAAACTACCATCCTTTCATCCTCTTGTGATATAATTTATAAATGTGTGTAGTTTCAATATCCCCTTGTCTTTTTAGATAACTACCACCTGTCTATCTAGTTCATGTCCTGCAGTACCATATTGTTTCATTTATGAATAAATTTTTGGCTTTCTCCATATCAATATGCTATTTGTTATATTTCTCTATATGTGTTTCCATTTCCTTTATTTCCTTTAATTTTATTCCTTGTACAACTTGGATCAAAATAACTATGTCAAGTGGTTATTTATAATATGATTATATGTGATGAATGAAGATCGAAAAGATTTGTTGTAGATTTGATTATAGTGAATGACCGTAAAGCAATGATGACGAGTAAGGAATATGATTCCATTTGGAATAATATCTAGAGATAATTACCAACATAATTAATTATTACATATATAAGATGGAATGACATATCGAGAGACCATGGAATAGGCCAGGAAGGAAACAATGGAAATAATACATACAAAAAGGTAGAAACATCACGATGGTGGAAAAACATTTTCCAAGAGGAATAATGACATATTAGGTTATGTGTGACTCATGGGATGTGTGGGTCATCTTTATGGGAAATCATAGGAATGTGTGGAAAGGTATTCCTATATGTACATTAGCAACTATGATGGAAGCATTTAGGGAGAGAAAACTAATTTAATTATCATAGAATATAGTGGAAGTAGGAGACATATTTAATTATTGAGAGGAGATAATTGTTATTCACCCTAGAAGGTGTGAAGGAAGAAACATAATATATAACCATACTTAGGTTAGTATTCAAGGAGAATTATTATAAAAATTGAAGAGGATTCTGGAATTTAGCAAAGAAATTGACAACTAGGAATAATGGAAAGGGGTCCCATTGTGAGTACAATTAAGCTAGTTAAAAGATGCCATAGAATTGAGGATCTGAAATGCGCTCCATGCAACAGGCTGTGTAGGAAGTGGAGAAAGTGTATATCCAAGGGATTGATAGCGATATTAGGTGGATAATTGATGCGATGGAATTCAGCGTTTTGGAAGAACCCTCTGACCCAGAAATGGAGGAGTGGATCACTCTGATTCTGGATCCTGGGAATATGCATGGTCGCCTTACGTTATATAAATGGGCACTTCACATGTATTGGGTGATGAAACATTTGCTGGCCCGAGAAATGGAGCAGGTTGCTATAGAGATGATAGAGATTGCCCAAGGTTTGTCGGATATGAAAAAGGAGATGACCAATCTGCAGCTCATGATACGAAACCAGGACATCAAAATCGAGGAAGTCCGTGGCTTGTTGAAGGAATTAACCAAGGCGAAGCGTGAGGGAGAATCCAAGCAAGAAATATGGGTAGATTGATCGTCTTTCCTATTATTTTTTGAATTTTTGTGTTAAGCCTTAGTGAATCAGTATGTATGGCAGTTTTGTTATGGGTCAGTTTCTAGATATCAAAAGACAGAATGTAGATAGGGTTTTGTTTTGTTTCTTGGTATTTTGTTTCAAAGTTGACAAGTAAACAGTCTCAGACTATGTTTCTATGAGTGACCATCAGACCTGGTTTCCCTACGGGGCAGGGTGAGGTCACTGGTTTTGTACAATTTTACTATTGATGTATATAATAGAAAAGGAAACACCACATCTTACAAAAAAAAAATGTTTTCCCATTTCAAAACCTATTTCCAAGTGTTTGTTCCACTCCATTACCTACGTGTTAAGTGGATTCCTAAGAATTAAGAATTCACTCACCATTTCACAATTAGGTGCACGTGTTTCTTATTCATGAATGTTCACTATTGGTTAGTGGTTGAATATGACAACTCATTGATCATTAAATCATTGCTTTATGCACATGATCAAATTTGCTTAACCCTGGACCACTAAAACTTATGCAAGATCAACCCATGAGTTATGATGGTCTAAGTTTTGCTAAGGATTAGGAAGTTACTATTTTATAAAAGATCATATCTTTTACCATCTCTCTTAAAAATATTTAATGTAAATGGTGTTCTTTTATTATGATGGATAATGATGCACCTAATCCTTCCAAATTGATTGAATGGAAGTATTTAATTGAAACCTAATGGTCAAACAAAATTTCGCGAATCGGTCCAACATTCTATGAAAAGTCCAATACTGGGGTAAAAATGCAGCACAATAGTGGAAATTCTTCTTGTTTCATTTGTCTCTTTCAGTACATGAGTATTTCTTTTAATACATGAATATGAATATCCTAGTATGTTCTCTCTAGTTAACATTTTGTAGGAATTAATTTTATTCTAAATTGTAGAGAAACTTGTATGCATTGTTGAAGATATTGGGAATGATGCTCGTGGATGACCTTGTTAAACACAGGCTCAAAATAAGCAATCACTATAATTTCTATCATTGAATCGTTACACAAAAAACAAAATTAAATTAAGAATTTTCTAGCTTTTTCATAGAAATTTTACTGATTATAGTTTGACAAGAGAATATGAGAGGTTATAGAGGAAAACTTTACAGTTGTTAGGCATAGCATTTCGACTGCAAGTAATCTAGTTCAATTTTAAATGTGAAGTTAAATTTTAATAGTTCTTAAGGCTTTTTTACCACCCTTGAGTAACTGAAATTATCTTAAAATTTATAATATGGTTCTCCAAGCATGGTGCATGGTGTATTTCATAATAAGGGTTCAATAATTTAATTTCTCACATAGATTTTGTAGACTTAAAAACCTTGGAATATTCTTATTCATATAGAAAATCTACTTATGGAATTAGGAGTTACACAACCTAATCAAAACGACACCATTTTTCAATTTCAAAAATAATTTCCAGGTGCTTTCTCCACTCCATTACCTGCATGTTCAGTGGCAACCTATGCATTCACCATCTAACTATTGGATGCAATATTAATTCATGAATATCAACTATTGGTTAGTGTAATGATATGAGGTCTCATGAATCATTACATCCTAGTTTTATGTGCATGACTAAATCACATATAAAGAAAACTCAAAATGGAGAATAGATTAATTGCACCCACTATGTTGGTATATTATTTATTGGAACCTCAATATATAATATGAGCATCATAAAGTGAATAAGAAAACAAAATAAATCATGCCTTGACATGCCACATAGGCATGGGGCATTTGACAATAGGGGTTCTAGAATTTAATTTCTTTAAATAACAATTTTTTCATAGATATTCTAGATTTAAGAACCTTCTAATATTCTTAATTGTATACAAAATATAACTGATGAAATTATGAGTTACACAATCTAATAAAAAAAAATCCCCATTTCAAAACCTATTTCCAAGTGTTTGTTCCACTCCATTACCTGTTTGTTAAGTGGATTCCTATGAATCAAGAATTCGCTCGTCGTTTCATAATTAGGTGCATGTGTTGCCTATTCATAAATGTTCACTATTGGTTAGTGGTTGAATATCACATCTCATTGATCATTAAATCATGGCTTTGTGCACCTAATAAAATTCACTTAACCCTGGAGCACTAAGACTTATGCAAGATCAACCCATGAGTTATAATGGTCTAAGTTTTGCTAAGAATTAGGAAGTTATTTTTTTAGAAGATCATATCTTTTACCATTTCTTTTAGAAAACTATAATGCAAATGATGTTATTTTATTATGATGGACCCTAATGCAACTAATCCTTCGAAATTGATTGAATGCAAGTATTTACCTAAAACCTAATGGTCAAACAAATATTCGTGAATCAGTCCATCATTCTATGAAAAATACAATACTGGGGAAGAAAAATTCAACACAATAGTGGGAATTCTTCTTGTTTCATTTGGCTCTTTCAGTACATGAATATTTCTTTGAGTGCATCAATATGAATATCCTAGTCTTTTTTCTCGAGCTAACATTTTGTATGAATTAACTTCATTGTAAATTGCAGACAAAATTGTCTGCATTGTTGAAGATATTGGGAAAGATGCTCGTGGATGATATTGTTAAACACGGGCTCAAAATAAGCAATCACTATAATTTCTAGCGTTGAATCGGTACAAAAAAACGAAAATTAAATTAAGATTTTTCTAGATCTTTCATAGATGATTGCAGGTTTGACAAGAGAATATGAGGGGTTATAGAGGAAAACTTTGAAATTGGGCATAGCATTTCGACTGCATCTAATTCAGTTTAATTTTGAATGTGAAGTTGAATTTTGATGGATATTTAGGGTATTTTATCACCGTTGAGCAAACGAAATTAGGCTAGGGTTTATAGGATGGTTGTCCATGGTGTATTTCATAACAAAGGTCTTGTAATTTAATTTCTTTAAATAACAAATTTGACATAGATGTAAGATGGTTCTCTAAGCATGGTGTATTTCATAATAAGGATTCTATAATTTTATTTCTCGAAATAACCAATTTTACATAGATGATATAGATTTAAAAACCTTGGAATATACATAGATGTAAGATGGTTCTCTAAGCATGGTGTATTTCATAATAAGGATTCTATAATTTTATTTCTCGAAATAACCAATTTTACATAGATACTATAGATTTAAAAACCTTGGAATATTCTAGTTCATATAGAAAACCTACTTATGAAATTAAGAGTTACACAACCTAATCTAGACGAAAACATTTTTCACTTTCAAAAACACTTTCCAAGTGTTTTTTCCACTTCATTACCTACATGTTAAGTGGCGAACTATGCATTCACTATTTAATGATGGGACGCATTTTTAATTCATGAAGGTTTACTATTGGTTAGTGGCAGATATGAGGTCTCATGAATCACTAAATCCTAGTTTTTTGTGAATGATTAAATCAAATATAAAGAACACTAAAAATGGAGAATATATTGATCGCACCCACTATGTTTGTATATTATTTAGTGGAACCTCAATCTATAATAAGAGGATCATAAAGTGAATAAGAGAAAAAAAAAAAAACACGCCTTGACATGGCACCTTACTCATTTTGATGGATATGGACCATTGGATAATAAGGATTCTAGAATTTAATCTTTTTAAATAATAGATTTTGTGTAGATATTGGATATCTAATAACCTTGTAATATTCTTAGTTGTATACAAAATATGACCGATGAAATTATGAGTTACACAACCTAATAAAAAATGTTTTCCCATTTCGAAACATATTTCCAAGTGTTTGTTCCACTCCATTACTTAGTTGTTAAGTGGATTTCTATGAATTAAGCATTCACTAACCATTTCATAATTAGGTGCATGTGTTGCTTATTCATGAATGTTCATAATTAGGTGCATGTGTTGCTTATTCATGAATGTTTCATGAATGTTCATAATTAGGTGCATGTGTTGCTTATTCATGAATGTTCACTACTGGTTAGTGATTGAATATGATAGCTCATTCACCACTAAATCATGGCTTTATGCACATGACAAAATTCACTTAGTCTTGGAATAGTGAAACTTATGTAAGATCAACCCATGAGTTATAATGTTCTAAGTTTTGCTAAGGATTAGGCTTTCTTTAAAAGATTTTATATTTTACCATTTATTTTAAAAAACTATAATTCCAATGGTGTTCTTCTATTATGATGGATCCTAATGCACCTAATTTTTCCAAATTGATTTAATGCAAGTATTTACTTGAAACCTAATGATCAAGCAAAATTTCATGAATCAGTCCAGCGTTGTGTGAATAGTCCAATACTAGGAAAAAGAAGTTAGCACAGTAGTGGAAATTCTTCTAGTTTTATTTGGCTTCTTCGATACATGAATATTTATTTCAATACATGAATATGAATATCTTAATATGCTTTCTCAGGTTAACAATTTGTATGAATTAACTTCATTGTAAATTGCAGACAAAATTGTATTTATTGTTGAATATATTGGGAAGGATGCTCATGGATGACATTGTTAAATACGGGATCAAGATAACTAATCACTATAATTTCTATATTTGAATCGTTACACAAAAACCAAAATTATATTAAGATATTTATAGCTTTTTCATAGATATTTCATTGATTGTAGGTTTGAAAAGAGAATATGAGAGGTTATAGAGGAAAACTTTGTAGCTGTAGGGCATAGCATTGCGATTGCATGTAATTTAGTTGAATTTTAAATGTGAAGTTGAATTTTAATGCATCTTTAAAGTTTTTTTTATCACGCTCGAGTAAATGAAATTATGATAGGGTTTATAAGATGGTTCTCCAAACATGATGTATTTTATAATCAGGGTTCTCCAAACATGGTGTATTTTTTTTTATTTCTTTTGTAAATCAATAGTTTTTATATTAATTCATAGAATACATAGGATACAAAATGGTCTGCACCCACAGACATAAGTAAAACTTCCTCATCCGCTCAAAATGACTATGAGCCACTAAAACATTATCTTCTGCCCCCAAGGCCAACCAAGTAGGACTGCCTACAGAGGGGTTTGAGACAGAAAAACATTTCACCACCTTGGGTGACAAGACAAAAAGAAAGAAATAGGGCTGGCAGGACCTCATCAGTCACAAAAACCAGTGTTCACGAAACTAGTAACAAAACATGCCAAGACAAGAAGAGAGAAATGAAACCGGAAAGTTGTTATAGCTTTAAGATGACATAATATTTATTCTAATCACCCAGTCCGTTCACGGTAGTCAATTTCTCAGGCTAAGGATTCCGCTGAGAGGTGGTTCATTTCCCTTGATTTGTATCAGTTTCTTCCTCCGAGATCTCCACCATAGCTGAGGATCCTTGATGAATGGAGTGCCTGAGGAGACTGATGAGGACGCTCATTTTATGCGAGAGTACTTCGACTTCCTGAGTCAAGTTGCTGAGATTGAATTCAATTTCATCTAGTCTAGCCATATGCTCTGTCAAAACCTGAGAGGTTGCCTGATGTGCTTATTTGATGTCTTCACCCTGCATGCTAAGCACCTTAGCTAGCATGGTCTTCATCCTCCAAATTTCACTCTATGTTCGAACAAATTGCGTTGCTCGAGTAGTTATAGTGCCCAGATCTTGAATCCATGCCACTTAATTCTCCATGTCTTACTCCTCCAGATGTTATACCTCCTTTCTAACTGCCACTTAAAGCTCTTCGATTTTCTTTTTCCTTTTAGGTAGTTCGTGTTTCACAGGCTTCCCGGGCCTTCTGCAGGTCTCAGTTAGCCAAAACATTATGGCTTCCTTCACACACCATACTGCTATTGCGGAGCAGAGAACCACTAAAACTCTCGATGGCACAATGATGCTATAATGCAGGTGGGGGGAGAGTTGTATGCTGAACTTCTGGTGGGAAGTCATAGATATAGTAGAGGGTGGCCAAGTGTCCTCCTTTATGATTTGTTGATGGTGTTGATCATATTTTTTGTTGGTTGTTCACCTCATTTGATGCATTTTGTCCTTCTGGGTGAATTCCCACTCCTCCTTATGTACTTCATGGGTCCGCTACCTGATATTCCTTCGATTGGCTATCTTCATTCACTATTAAGGCAAATTTCTTCGTACCCCTGCACCACTTCTTCCATTAACTTATGTCTTGTCTCAAAATAAGTGTGCATTTACTTTGATGTTCAGTGCATGTGACCTCCTGCCAACAGTTGTACGGGTAGGTGGAGTGGTTATTGATCCCGTAGTTGGCCAAATGATCGGCCACTATGTTTGCCTTTCCTCTCACAAGTTGTAATATGATTTCGTTAAGCCATGAGAGGTGCTCAACTATGAGCTCTATGACCTTTGCCAGCCTCCAATGCTTTGTGACCTTACTTGGTTTCGATTCCGAATACAATCTCCTTGCTGCAGTGATAGCCAATTTAGAATCCCTTTCCACCATAGTGGCTCCTGTTTGTAGGCGCCTAAGAATTCTTAATCCTTGCTCTAAAGCTGCAAATTCCATTTCATTATTGGTTCCTTCACCCATTTAATGACTGAAAATATGTTGTATTTCCCCTTTGCTATCCCGAAGAACACCTCCAATGCCTGTTGGCCCCGGGTTTCCCTGAGAAGCCCCGTCAAAGTTGAGTTTTTGAAAGCCTGTCAAAGGAGGAGTCTAGGAATTCACGGCTATGCCTTGTTGTTGTCACGGATTTGATGAAACAGTGATGGTTCCTATCTCAATACCAAATGCCTTCAGAATTTGTAAGTCTGAGACTGAGAAGTCCTTGTTATATTCTTCTTTCCCTCTGGTGAGAATTGTTTCTCTTATGTTTTGCAGAATTGTTTCTTTAATAAATTCTACGTTTCTAGTTTCATTTTGGAACACCCTTATGTTTGTTTCTTTCCATTGCCTCTCCAGTTCTCTATAATGTCCTAAATTGAGTTTCTTACCCAATCCATTCTCTTAAAAATGGTTTCCATCCAATTCTAGAGGCTATCTGTCCATTCACAAGTATTGACGAGGTGATTCATAGTTTCCTCCTCAATTCCGCATAGGGGGCAATGTGAGGGGCCTATGAACCCTTTTTTCCTGAGATTTTCCTAGATAAGCATTCTTCAGTGCATCGGGAGCTAAAGGAAAGTTTTAATCTTTGGCCAAAGTTCAGTATCCCAAAATTTACTGTACCAATTAATTTTTTCCTCATGTTCAGTTCCTTCTATGTAGATTCTTGCTTCTTTGAGTGAGAATTTGCCCCCCTCAAGCTTGCCCCAACATAGTTGATCAACCTCCCGTGCTTTCCTGATCTTTCTTTTGGCCAGCTCTATATTCAAAGCTTGTATACTGTTACTTTCCTCTTCTGACGGTTCTGTGTCACTGAACAACCATATTCTCCATGCTTGGTCATTTTCATTAGGTTTCCAGTAGTGTTTTACTGTTGTTCTCCCTAACTCCTGGCTTCTTTTTTGAATGGTTAAGAATTCAGGGCTTTCCAGCTTAAGTAGTTGTTGCCAAGCATCTTCCCAGAATAGAGCAGTTTTTCCATCTCTAATTTCCCAAAAAATCTACTCCTAAATTATGTGCAGATTGGTTTTGGCAACGTTCCAAATTGGACAGCCGTCAGGGGATTCTTACATCCTAATCAAATTCTGAAGGCTTTAATTGTGAGCATACTTTTCTTTCCAATTTTTGGCCCAGGGTAGGTTGGGTTCTTTTAGCCACCTCAACCATAACTTCGCTCCACATGCCTAGTTGATGGTGAAGGCGTCCTGTAGATTCAGCCCACCCGGGTGTTTGGGTTTGCAGATTTTCTCCCAAGCCATTAGAGACCATTTCTGCTTCCTTGAATTACCCAACCAGAGAAACGTTCTTTGGATGGAACGGATCTTCTGAAGAACCCCTTTAGGAGCTGGGAGAATGGAAAGCATGTATTGCGGAATGGCTTGGAGGACTGACTTGGTGAGGACAAGGTGGCCTCCAAAGTTAAAAGTTCTATGCATCCAATGATGAAATATGTTCTCTAAGTTGGCAATAATTCTTTCGCAATGCAATTTTTGCCATAGTCTGTCAATCAGCGGAATGTCGAGGTATCTAGAAGAGAGGTTGCATCTTTTGAAGCCTAGGATGGTAGAGAGATTCTTCTGAACTGCTAAGTGCATATTAAAAAAGAAAATGGAAGATTTAGTTAGATTAAGCTCCATTCCTTAGGCCATATTGAAGTGATTGAGAATATTTCTAAACCCAAGAGTTTCTTTGACCAAGGGTGTGCCATGTAGCATTGTGTCATCAACAGACTACTGATGTGTTGTTGCAGGGCTTGAATGCAAAGGTTGGAGTCCGTAAATAATTCCTTCCTCTTGTGCTCTACTAATTAGCTTGCTTAAACCTTCCATTAGAATAATGAATGGAAAGGGGGATAGGGGGTCCCCTTGTTGTAAAGCAATGGATGGTGTAAACTGGGCTAAGGGAGCTTCGTTAACCAAGATTGAGAAATTTGGTAGATTTAACCAAGTCGAGGATCTAGATTATCCATTGTTTTGCAAACCGAGGGCTTCTAAAATAGCTTCCAAATAGTGCTATTTTACCTTATCATAAGCTTTTGATAGGTCCAGCTACATTGGCATACCTACTTTTTTCTGAGTTTAAAGAGTGTGAATCATCTCTTGAGCTAGCAAGATGTTGTCCAAGATCTATCTCCCTTCTACATAACTTGATTGTTCTTCCGAAATGATTCCATGAAGAATTGGTTTTAGTCTGTTGGCTATGACTTTAGAAATAATCTTATACAAAACATTGCATAGTGAAATTGGTCGAAACTTTGACAGAGTGTTAGCTTCCTCCTCCTTTGAATAAGGGCAAGGAATGTAGAATTGAAGGATTTGAGGATTGAAGAGGAGCGGCGAGAATCCTCAACCACTTCCCATACCTTTAACTTGATGATCTCCCAACAATATTTGTAAAAGTCGATGGTGAAGCCATCCAGACTAAGCGCTTTACCATTTGGCATATATTTCATAGCCTCTTCCACTTCTTCCAAGGTTATTTCTTGATTTAAAGCTTTGTTTTGATCCTCATTGATGAGCTTGGGGATAGAAGTTAACAGTTCCTCAATTGCTTCCTCTCTATCAATCTCAGGTTCCCGAGCAATCTGGCTGAAATGATTTATAAGAAGGCTCAAGGTTTCCTAATGAGTCTATATCGTGGATCCTTTATCATCTTTAATGCTTAATATTTTACTAGCACCACTGTGATCAATGGTAGATCTATGAAAACAATTTGTGTTCTGCTCACCTTCCTTAAGCCATTGAATTCTGGACTTTTGGTTCCATAGCATTTCCTCCTGTTGGCATCTTAACTGCCAGTCTTGCATGAGCTTTGGTTCTATGCTCATACTTTCTTGGTTGATATTTCCTTGGATCCAATCCTTGTGAATTTGTTCCAATTGCTCCTCCAATTTCTTTTTCTCTTTAAATATGTTACAAAACACTTCTTGATTCCGGGATTTTAGTCTAGCTCTGATGTGTTTGAGTTTAGCCTGTAGAATGAACATTTTAGTTCCCTTTATGCCTAACGGTTCATTTGACCATTTTTCAATTTTCGGGAGGAACTTAGGATGGCTGAGCCAAAATTTTTCGAATCTAAATGGCTTATTCCTGGGAGTGCCTTGGAAAGCCATAGTAATTATTATGGACCAGTGGTCCGAACCTCCACTAGGTAGTGTGTTCAACTCGATAGTGACTCCTTCTAGGAGAATGGTATCTGTCACTAAGAATCTATCCAGTTGAGAGGCAATTTTCTTATCACCCCCATTTTTGTTGTTCCAAGTGAAAGCGCCAC
Organism: Pinus taeda; assembly: GCA_000404065.3. NCBI lineage: Eukaryota > Viridiplantae > Streptophyta > Pinopsida > Pinales > Pinaceae > Pinus > Pinus taeda. The sequence continues at coordinate 191,599 of APFE030293139.1, read as the reverse complement.
TCTTGGGGAAGACGTCTACTAGCTTGGTCAATTTAATGAAGTCTCTAAAAGCTTCAGTGTCCTTGTTGAGCATTCTGATGCCTCCTTTCTTTTTCGTGAGCGAAGTAATCATATTGAAATCACCCCAAAAGATAGATTTTGCTTGAGGATATCTTAGCTACAATCTGGACAAAGTTCTCAGTAATAGAAATTTAGCCTCTAGTTTCTATGGGCGATAGACATTTGTGCATAAATATGTTTCTCGATTCCCCACTATTTGGACTTCTATTAATATTTGAGATCTAGCAGCTTCAGAGGAAATGAGTTGGATAACCTGTGGATGGCCATACCCCACTCTCATCCATTGCTTGTTGTTTCTAGGTAGTCCATTCGTTTACCCAATTTTCTACTAATATTGACCATTGTGTTGCTGAAACATTTAGTTTCTTGCAAAAACACTATATCTGGTTGTTCCTTTTGAATTTTCTTCTTTAATAAATGCAATTTTTTTACTATTTAGCCCTCTAGCATTCCATGAAAGTACTTTCATAATTAACATAATTTAGGAGGTTAGTGGGAAAGCCTCGAGGGATTTCATCTTACCTAAATTTAGGAGCATCTGTCCCAGTTCTTGTAATGCCTCATTGTTAGTCTTTCTTCCTCTTTCTTTCCAGTGCTTTGAGTTGGTGGAGGTTTGATGCAGTCCCTGCACTCTTACTCCTAACCCTTTTGCTATTCCCAAGCTCTTTCTCTACAACTCCAGCTCTACCTCTTTTCTTACTATGAATAAGTTATTGATTCTATTTACCTCCTCCTCCAATATATGTCCCATTCCTTTCCTTTTCTAGTTTTCTACCATGTTTGATAGATCCATACCTTCTTGCTCAAGAATGTCGCTTAGCTCCATATCTTCGAGCCCTATTTCATTGGTTATCATCTCTGAATCTTCTTCTAAACCTTCCGTTGGTCCTTGAGTCTAATGGATGTTGATCGTTGGCTTAGCAACAGGTTCTTTCATTTCTAGAGTGGCTGTAGGTTGGTTTTCTTTCAGTGTTTCTTTCTCTGGACTATTGTCCTCTGACTCCGTGTCTGTTTCTAACACCTCAAAAGCATTGCTTGTGTTTCTAAGGGAAGTGCTTGCTTTATTCTATCATTTTTTGTTTCCTCTTTGTCTTGCATTTAGTCGTACAAAGGCTTCCTTACTCGTTTATTCTTTGTTCTCCTTGGTTTTCTCTGCCGATTTGTTCATTGGGCATTCTCTTATCAAATGTCCATGCTCATGACATTTCCTGTAGTGGAAAGGCATCTGATCATAGTCTATCACTTGAAAATCACTTCATCTCTATATTCTAGCCATAGGCCCTCATGAAGTGCTCCTGAATAGTTAATTGGAAGAGAGAATAGGCGAATCCAGATAGGTACCTATTTGAAGGTTTCCTGTTCTAGCGTAAAGTTGGGTTTCCATGGTCGCATGTAAAGACCTGGTGAGGCAAAGAAATATGGTCCTCCGTCAAATACTTGGTCCTTGTCTTCTAGATTGGAAAAAACCACTGTGAAGAAGCCCTTGGCTCCTAAGTGTAGTCTAACATCCCCTTTGGGTTTCCATTGTTGCTTTATCCACATGCACAATGCTCTTTTTGTTGGCCAGAACCCCATGAACCTGTAGATCACTACATGTTCTATCATGAGGTCACAGTACACTTGAAGTTTCAAGTCAAAAATGATTACCCGAAGGGTGTTAGTTGCTTTCGGTTTGCACAGTCCCTATGTATTTTTTCCTTTGGTTGCTGATGTTGTTCCTTCCTATTCTACCATTTTTTGGTTTATATCCTCCTCTTCTTTTGACTGTTCATCCTCCGGCTTGTTACCTTGTGAAACCTGTGCTTGGGAGGGACTCGTATTGTCTATGTTGATTGTACTATTACTTCCAATGATTTCTTTCTGTTTCGTGGTATTTTTGCCCTCATTTTTCCACTTTCCTTTGTTGGACACATTCTCCTTACCTGACTTCTCAGAACCTAATATCTGCACTCTGTCTTGTGCCGATTCCTCTTTATGCATCATTACGTATTTGAAAGATGGGTTTCCAATGGACCTCACGTTTTCCATCTGTAGGGTCAGAATCTGCCCTCCTTTACGAAGCTCTGCCACTCTGGCTCTCTCCTCCTCCAGAGTTGGTACTCAAACTGTAGCTGACGCAGTTTTCCTTCAAACCCTAGTCCCTCCCTCTCAACATGGTGTATTTCATAATAAGGGTTCTATATTTTAATTTCTCTAAAAAACCAATTTTACATAGATGTTATAGATTCAAAAAGCTTCAAATATTCTTATTCATACAGAAAATCTACTTATGGAATTAAGAGTTACACAACCTAATCGAAACGACACCATTTGTCAGTTTCAAAAAAAATTTCAAGTGCTTGCTCCACTTCATTACCTGCATGTTATGTGGCAACCTATGCATTCACCATTGAATGATTGGATGCATTATCAATTCATGAAGGTTTACTATTGGTTAGTGGCGGGATATGAGGTCTCATGAATCACTAAATCCTAGTTTTATGTGCATGATTAAATCTGTTTGAGCCCTAGCTCACTGGATCACTGAAATCTATGTAAGATCAATTCATGAATTCTAATGGTCTATGTGTTCTGCTAGATCAAGAAGTTGATTTTTCTATATTACAATATCATAATCATTACGCTTAAGAAACTATAATGTTAACTATGTATTTTTAGATTATGACACTATAATATTAACTATGTTATATTAGATTATGATGGATCCAAAGGCACCAAATCCTTCAAACGCAGGTATTTAATCAAAAACATTATGCTTCAATAAAATTTATGAATTATTCCAACAGTGGCCAAATAGAATTAAGAATGCTAATGAAAATGCTTTTTTTTGTTTCATTGGGATCTTTCAGTACACGAATATATCTCTTTCAAGGCATGAATCTAAATATCCTGATATGTTTTCTTCAATTAAGATTTTGCATGAATTAGCTTCTATGTAAATTGCAGACAAAATTGAAGGCATTATTGAATACGCCAGGAAGGATGCCTTGATATCCACTTTTCAGGTGGTGGCTGACATTGTTAGACATAGGGTAACTGCAAGCAAATGCAAAATTTGTTATCATTGAATCATTTCTCATAAAAGGAAACTTAAATTAAGATGTTGCTAGACTTTTTATACATGTTGTATTCATTGCAGGTTTAGTATGAAGATAACAGAGGTTATATTGGACAACTTTGTAGTTGGTAGGCATAGCATTTTGATGGCATGTAATACAATTGAATTTTAATTGATGTTCAATTTCAATGGCTCTTTAGGGATTTCCATCCATCTTAACTAAAAATCATGGTAAGGTTCACAATATGGTTCATGAAAGTATATTTCTTCACATAGCTATCATATAATGAGAAGAAAACCCACAAGTAGCCGATACATTAGACAAGTTAGGATTTTAGCTATACAAAATTTTCCCAAAAAATACATTTTTTCAATTTAAAATTCTTCAACATTGTTAATAATGTGCGGTGAAAAGTTCTTAAAACTCTTTTTGGATGTGAGAAAATTCTGCTACACCAACCACAAAGTGGTAACATATTTAGCGAGCTCTAAGTGAATCCTGAGTTTGATTCGAATTGTGTGACACTAAGAATACAAGCCTAGTAACGTCGAAATAATAATATGTTTCTAATATAGTTTTAATTGCCTTGAATATGTTAGATGCAAATTGTTTTTAATTTGGTTTTTTGGTTATAAAATTGATATGTTTTTTATTAGGTTACTTGATAGCTATTTTTTTTGTTAAAATTTATTACTATATTTTTTAATTATATTTTTTTATTTTTATCAAAAGTTTTAGATACTAGTATATTCTAAATAGAAAAAGATTTTAATATTAAATCTATTACATAGCTATATATTTTTAAGTTTTTTTGTTAACCAAATTTATTTATTGTGAATGAATAATGATCCCTATAAACATTCGCCACTTATTATCAAATGTATGTTAAGATTAGTTAAACATTGAGATGTATAAGTGAGAATGTCCTCAACTTGAAACACAATCATGGGTCCTATGTTAAGATTAGTTAAACATTGAGATGTATAAGTGAGAATGTCCTCAACTTGAAACACAATCATGGGTCCTCGACTCCTCGCTGATTAGCAACGTATTGGTATATGTTACCCTAAAATTTCATGTGCACATAGCCATGGCATGTTTTGTTTGCATGCTGGGATGTATCAGTGAAAATACGAGAAGCCTTAATAAACCAGGAAGAAATCACGTTTGCAAGAATGGCCAGCGAAAAGTTGATACACAATTCGAACAAATGGATAGTAGATGCAAACACCATATCAGCACCTATGATGCTTAGTATAGTCATCTGTGTGAAGATTTCGTTGAAGTTTTATCGAGTATATACATCTATATATGGATTCTGATATAACTTCTCTCAGTGTATATAAGGGTTTTACTTTCTTGCACAGTTTATTTACTAGAGTGATACTTCATGTAATCATGCTAACCTTCATTTACTGTACTGATAAACCGTACGAGCGGTCATTGGAACCTGAGAAATTCCGGAACCTAAGGAGAGATTTCTTCCGTTTGCTTTTGTTGTCATTCAAATACCAAAATGAATTCGTTTTACCATTTCTTTAACTTTTATCAATTGTTTTATTTTATTTTTTTATTCAAAATAAATTATGGTTTTAATATTAAACTATTTTGTTAATATTACGTAATTGTATTAGCATTAAAAGTAATGTATTGAATTAGTATTAATTTTAAATTATTAATAATAATAATTTATTATATATAATAAAAATATTTATTTCTGGTATTAATTACATTATTGATAATATTAATATTCAATTATATTTAATTTATATTCACTGGTATAGAATAGATGTTAATGAGGTTTCTTGTTAAATTACTCTGTGATGTGAAGGTTGCCTATTTGAAATTCTATGGGAAAAATCCAACCCTGATAAGGGTTGGTGCCAAGCCCATTGTGATCCTCGACTCACTTTGTTGGATTAGATGCACTTGAATCACAATTTTTTAAGCAACAAGAGAAGCCCGATGTAGCCTTTGGAAAACTCAGACAAATAAACAAAACAAACATATTCAACCATCTTCTTAATTAATAATTTAATTGCAAAAAATTATTTAAATATTTGATACAGTAAATATAATATAAATTTAATTTTTTTAATTTAGATAACTAATTATTATGGTTAATGTTGAATATTATATAGTTATTATTAATATAAAAAATATTCTTAATATTAATATTATAAAATTGTAATCCTTTCTAAAATAAAAAACCTATTTTGTTAATATAATAAATATTGATATTTAGGTTAACATGAGTAATAATAGTATTAATATGTAAGTATTATATATTAATGCTAGTACTAACACTAATATTAGTATCAATATAATAAAAATATAGTATTGATATTGATATGAATAAGTGTTGATGTAATTTCTGTTGTTTAAAGTCGGTGCATAATTTATTTCGAAAATTTATATTTTGAAAGATAATATATAATTTTTTTAATTTTTTTATTAAATAAACATTACTAATTTATTAAATTTTTGTCTTAATAACAATAATAATATTAATGTATTATCTATATCATAATAAATAATGTTAAAAGTTGTTATGATGTATGTTTAACATTAATATTAATATTTATTTCTAAACTAAAGTTGAATTTAATTGACCATAATGGCTAGGGTTTAACTTTTCAACTAATTGCATTATTAGCACAATTGGAAGCCAATTGAAAAATGTGTTTTCTTGCAATGTCACATTACAAAATTAATATTAAGCATTGGTTGTATCAAAATAATAATAATAATAAAATATTGTTGTGGAATTGTTATGATAAAAAATGTTGGGACAATGTGATGATAAAAAAATAATGTCTTATTGTGACAAGTAGAAAAAATAGGCATTCTATTTTGATGAAGAAAATGGTTATCAAAATGCACATTACAAAACTAACATCTCAATGTGGTTATGCAAAAAAGGAAAGGTTTCCAAACTAATATGAAAACAAATGTTGGGACAAGTTGGTGAGGAACATCATCGTGACCTTGTGATATAAAAACCAACATTACAATTGTCATAAGAAAAATAATAGTCATTTCCTTTTTATTAGCATTACACATCATCATGATGTCACATTACACAACCAATTTATTATAATTTGGTTGGGAAAATTAAATTAAATGGATGTCTAATGGAAAAATAAATTCCATGTCATATTGTGCTTCATAAATATATTTGTCACTAGGCCACATTATGAAACTAATGACATAATATGGTTCTGTTGAAAACATTGTGTGCAACTGTTGTGAAAATAATTTTTTATAAAATTCCCAAAACAAAAAAGCTAACTGCACATTGTGGCAAATGAACTAACGTGACAAACCAACTGATGTCACATTGTAGCAAAAAAGTATCTATCTAACGTCATATTCTGACAAACATTGTTTGACATTGCAGTGTGGCCAAAATTGTAGCACTTTGACATTACATTGCAATTTATCTAGTGTCATAATGTGAAAAAATTATAAAAATGTGACATTAAAAAACTAGTAAACAATTTGTCCAATTATGTGACATAGCCCTAGTTTGCCAAGTGTTACAATCTGACATAAAAAAACTAACAACATAATGTGGATGTGTAAAAAACAAATCTTGTAACCATTATGAATGAAAATTCCTGGACATTGTGACGAAAAAAACTATTATCACATGGTGATAAATTACCTATTGCAACAAGGAAATAAGCATCACATTATGAAAAACATGTTGTGATAGTGGAATGATCTAAACGTTATGCAATGTCGAAAACTAAAAAACATTATTTGATGTTGCAATGAATTGAACATAGTGCAACATCAAAATGAAACAAACATAGTCCAATCATCATCAACCATGGGGACACATGGTGAAACACGACCATCAATAATCAATCATAGATGTCCATATTTAACCATAAAGAACATGGAAAACCAATATTTTTCATGGTGAATAAGGTAAACCATAGTTAATATGCCTATTCATTGTCATCCATGATCAAAATGGTCAGACACAGTGAACCATGTTAAACTATGGTTGCCACGATTAACCATAGTAATCATTTCTACCATGGTTGACAAAAGTTAGAATATTTCAACCATGGTAAGGGAGGGTCAACTATGAGATGCCATGATAAATGAAGGTCAACCATAATCTATCCCCTTTATCCTTTTTCATCCACGGTAATCATAAGTAACCATAATTAACCATGGTTAAGCCTCTTGAACCATTAATGTAACATTGATGTAGCATTAACATTAACATTATTGTGACATCAACGATGGTCAGCATTATTGTAACAAGGTAATAATTGTCAACATTAATGCTATATTGTCATATTAATGCCACATAAATAGATTGTTATCTTTATGGCTCACAATGGCCAACCCTAGTAAAAAATGGATTAACCATAATCATGTATAGTTATATGTTGACAATCATGTTCATTGACAGTAAGCATAGGTGACCATATTACACCATGGTCAAATAGTCTTAGTGATGGGACCACACACTTAACATGGTCAAACATGGAAAACATCTCAAATATTGTTCAACCACATCAACTAAAGTTATAGTTTAGTTGCTTAACCATGGCCATCAATGCTCGATGATGTAGAAGCATCAACCCTCCACCCAAACTAAAATTGATTATGGATGCTTCCAAAAAAGGCAGTGTGGTAGCGATTTGAAGGAGACATGATTTCATTGATCTTATTGTAAATTTTGGTTAATCTAGTAAGCCTCTAAAAGGTGATTAGGTGGCAAAGGAGGTTGTTCTTGGTGATAGGTTCATATTGTTTCTATTAAAATTTCTTTCGCTTTGTTTTCTTTTTATAAATTGCCTGCAGATTGTCAGGGATTGTCAGGGGATGGCCATTGTAATGTGATATTAGGATGGTTACCACCAAGCCCAGATAAGTAATATATAAAATCTTCTTTATCTTGAATATATAACGATATTTTGTTTTAAATAAAATTCGTGTTGTTTTCTTTTGTTCATGTAACCCCTATGTATTATCATGTTTTCCTTGTTTCATTGGTGGTGTTGAAGGTTGAACTAAGTTATTGTCAGAATTTGTTGTGGAAGTTACTTGAGAGATCAACCCTACTCAATTAGGATTTATAGAGGGCTATATCCCTAAGTCATGAGAGATATTTGAGCATGGAACTTGACAGAGGTTGAAACAACAAAATTGTGAGTTGTAAGATTTGCATTGGGCAAAGTGAAGTCGGGCCACCATACCACAAGGTTAGAAGAAACCATGATGGGACCTAAGAAAACCAACCTTTGGCTTAGGTGGGGCCTATTTGGATGGTTTTGCCCTATACCAGTTAGAAAAACATGGAAATACATGATTAGTCTAACATCCAACTTGGCGACATGTGAAGGTCTTCTACAATGCTTAGTTTCAGGGTATTCAAAAGTAGGTGAGTCCATTCATTGTAATTAGAAGGAAAAAGAATCAAAATTTTGGGCCCATAACCCACGAGATCAAAAAATTGGAGCCATTGGTTGGTCTAGATATGAAAACCCAAAAATCGGTCTACATCAAGTGCTATCAAAGCACAAGAAGAGGGCAAAGATTTATTGCGGGATACAATTCCATAGTTGTGGTTGTGGGTAGAATTATCGAAAAGGAGGTGGGGAAGTGTGATATAGACAAGCGATCAAAGGGAGGTCAAGAGGTTCCACAAGACACAAACTGAGATTCCAAAAAGTCCAAGCCAAATGATGAAAATTGATCGGGTGTCAGTGGAGGAAAATTTGCAACTCACTCAGAAATGATTTGCAGATGGAAGAATGAGATGGTGATGGAAAATATGAGATGTATGAATGAGGCACATGATCAAAAGATCATGAAAAAATTTAGTCAAGGGATTTTGATGGAGGAGCATCAACCTTACAATCCAACTGAAATGGTTCTCAGACACTTTAGAAAAAATTGTCGTCCCACCCATTATAAAGGGCCATGATTTTATTTATTTTATTATAAATTTTAATTAATATTGTAAGACTCTAGGAGGCAACTACATGGTAGAGGACGTGGCTCCTTGTGATAGGCTTAGATTCATTCTATTAAAATTTGTTAGGATTTTTTTCTTTATATAAGCTGCCTACAAATTGTTAAGGGGTGGGAAATGTAATGTGAAATCAGGATGAATGGTGCCAGACCTAGAGAGGTTGCATATATAATTATTTTCATCTTGAATATACTAGCATCATGTGTTTTAAATTGAATTTGTGTTATTTTATTTTTTTCAAGCAACCTCTGTGTATTATTATGTTCACACTATTCCATTAGAGTTGATGAAGGTGGAGCCAAGTTGTTTTCGAAACATGTTGCCGCAGTTACTTGAGAGATCAACTCTCCATAATTTAGATTTATAGAGGTATATATCCTTATGGCATGAGAGGAATTTGAGCATGGAACATGAGAGAGGCTTAAACGACAAAATTGGAAGTTGTAGAATTTTTCAGCATTGGGCTAGGTGGAGTCGGACCAAAGAAAGTTAGTCCATCAAACCACAAGGTAATAAGAAAATGATAAGGGACCCGATCAGAATGACCTCTCACTCAAGCATGAAGTAGTTGGTTGGTTGGGCCCTATACTAGTCGTCCAACCTTGGAAATAAATGATAAACTTGACCTCCGACTTGGCAGCGTATGAAGGTCTTGTGCAATGTTGATTTGTGGGGAATTCAAATGTAGGTGAGTTCATTTGTTGCAATTAGAAGAGGAGAGATTTGAAGTAGTGGGCCCATAACCAACATGCTCAAAAAATTTTGAGCCACTAATCGGTTGAGATACATAGACTCCATAATCATTTTGCATCATTTGACCCTGGATTAAGAGGTCAACATTTTCACCCATTAAAAACTATAAACATCTATAGGAAATACAGTCAACCACGATGAACTTATTTAAAGGATGTTGGAGCATGGCTAACATAGCCAACATAATCAAACATGTTAGTCATGTCCAACCTTAGCCCACATGATCAATTATAAACATTAACGTTACACTGTTAGATTAATTCCATAAAAATACATTATTATATTTATCATTGACCATGGTCGCTAATGGTAAAAAAATGATTAACCGTATCATCTATAACTGTAACATCCCTAATGGGAAATCCATGTAATAAAATTAATAAAGAAAAAATACTAACCCTGGTCATGGGAAATGTATTCCAGGTTGACTGTTGGGAAAAACATCCTAGTGTTGGTGTTCTTTTGGTTTATTATGGTTACAGAAGTTGGAAAAGGTAATGAAAAAGGCCATGGAAAGGAAAAGTGACATTAATTGACATTTTATTTATGAAAATTATTGAAATTAGGAGAAAAGGAAGGTGAAAGGTTAGAGGTTAGATGTGAGGAGGAAATTGAAGTAAAATAATGGAAAATTGAATGATCCAGAGACCTCATTAATAAAAAGGCCTTTGAGGATCAATTGGTAACTTTTGCCAGTTCAATTTTGAAGATATATCTCTATTCTCTTCCTCTCTCTCTCACTCTTTGACACTTACAACATTCTTCGAGAACTCTAGAATTGGATGAAGGAAATCAAGGGAAGGACCAAGAAGGCAAAGGAAAGAGAATATGAAGCATGGAAGAGAAGAATCTAGAAGCTACAATGACATTATTTGGAAGTTCCAAATTTCATATGTGATTTCCTTACCAGTTTTGGCATGCATGGACAAGCATGCATGCATTTGGTTCTCTTGCTGTCATTGACATGGATTATTCCAAGCATGAAAGTGTTCTTTAGCCTTGCCTTGTCATTTCTACATAGCCATGCTGTGATGGGTTTTTTTTTATTTGGTTAAGATGAATTCTCGGATGGTTTTGAAATTAAGTGAGGTGTTCTTTGAAGGAAGGAACACAATGCCTAGGAATCCCTGGACTAAACTGGGATTGTGATAAAACTAGATTTTGTGTACCTCGATGAGCCTAGGAATTCTCGACGAGTGAATGGCAGGATATATGGTAAATACTGGATGTCTGTTCCCTCAAGTAGGCCTAAGAATGCTTGACTGGTTAACAGAAGGATATATAGTAAATATTGGAGGGTGGAGCATTCATTAGCCCTAGGATTCCTTGACTATTGTATGGCAGGATATACAATAAAGCCTAAATAATAGGAGAAAAATTCCTCACGGTGTCATTGGAGAAATATAGTGGCATCCATGTTATTTAGGGCCTAGTGATCCAATGGGGATTACTATAAATCCTGAGGAAACCTAGATTGGCTTATCTTTGAGTCCCATGTTCATGCTTGGAATATGGCATGGGGATGATTGTCTGAAAGAAAGATTTGGTTTAGCCAATTTGTTGGACACCTAATCCTTTAAGGGTTATGTTATGGAAGATAAACAACCAAAGGGAGTGCAACAAACCTTGGAACATGAAATCCAATGGTTACTCCCATGTATTATAAATGTATATCATTGTTAATAGTAAATGTAATCCATGCTCTACTTTATTCAGATGTCCACATTCCATGTGCATTTGACATGGTATCAAAGTTGTAGGAGAATTATGGCCCTGTTCCAACTTGAGCCACTAGTTTTTGTGGCCTTTGTCAGTCCTACACCTATTTCATACTCCTCAGGCCTGAACCCACCGTACAGACACTATCATATGCATTTTTGGCCCATATTCCATGCATAACTCAACTATGACTCCTACCTCCATACTTCTGTGCCTCCAGCTTCCATATCCCCTGCATATGTTGTGTTGAACAACGTGTTGAATGCATTGAATGCTGGTTACTCCTCTCCTCTGAATAGCCAACCATATGTCAATGGTTGAGAGCAGTAGAGCATCCTCCCTATACAACTCTGCTCTATGCCACTTTGTGGTATCGGTTCTTCACTTCACTGAATCATTGGAATCACTTCTCTCAGGAAACTACCAAAAAATCCACTCGTGACGATGGTATTCCAGTGACTGATTACTTGATCTAAAGAAGAGTAAGGCATGTTGAGAAAGGTTTGAAGGGGTTCAAATCAATCATACCTGTAGGTTATGCTATGTAAAAGATACACTATTATAGATCAGATTCCATGAGAAAGGCAATGGGCTTGAGACCTGTCCAGTTCAACACGAGTGCTAACATCATTGGTGATGCTACCCACACACTAAATATTTATGAAGACTATGTTTTATAACTTTGGTAACTGTGGTAGTGTTGTTCCTTGGTATATGAGCTTTATAATGGTGGTAACTATGGTAGAATGTTTTATATAATTGTGGTACTGGTAACTAATACTGCACAGTCGGATCATACAATCCCTCTTATATATACATACACTATCTAGAGGTTCCACCACTCTGCTTTTAACACTATACCACTGATGATGTCGGCCTTTAATACCACCACTAGTACCATATGACCCATCCAAAAATCTCCTCTCCACCTTTAATACCACCATAAGAAATCAACCATCAGGATAGTTGAAATATCATGTATAGTGTTAACATGGTGGGTTACTTTTTTTAATCGATGATTATTTTCTCTATGAATCTCTCGAGGGAAAAGATGGAACTCGTCAAGCCTATTCAATGATGGGTCTCATTCATCAACAACATTTCTTTTTCTAGTGTCATCATAGTTTACATTTATAGATAATTTCCCACTGATTTTCACGTTCTTCTCTTGAACATACCAAAACTGAGCAACCCTCTCTTTCTTCTTTTGTCTCAGCTCCTTCAAAGCAGGTGCTATGGAAGCAATTTGATCCTTTAATGTGCCCGTTTTCCTGTCCACTATGCTAAAGAATGAACACTCTCCAAAAGGAGAAGTGACATTTTCTAGTTCGGCATCAATCTGTGCGAGTTTGAAATGAAGCCAAGCTTTGAGCTTGCTTACTTCATCCACTCTCTTATTGGACTGCGCAGGTTGTCTCAGACGGAAAGAGATTCCAAATTCATGCATAGGACATTATAGATATAAATTCAATTCATAAAACATGTCAACTAGGCTAGTTCAGTACTCTAAGTACAAATGACTTCAGACATGAATGAAATTGGATTTTTTTGATGTGGGGAAAGGAAGTAGTTTTTGGGCTCCCAAAGGTGGAGATACATCTCATTGTGTCACTCTTTTTTGATTTGCAGAATCCGCGTATATCTAGGCTTGGGTTCAATCCCTTCTGCGGCATGGCCGATTATTTCAAATAAATATTTTTCTATAGGGTTTTATAGATTTGATCCAACACACTATTATCCTTGTTTGGTATTACAGTTACATTTGGTTTTAGTATTGGCCTTTCTAGAAGTTTCTTTTATATTCTAATTCTTCAGTTGGTCTTGGTATAACATTTTCCAAGGTGAGCACTCCTTTATTTCATTTTGGCAGTACAATTGAATACCCAAAGTTAAACTCTTCGAAAATGACCAAGATTGATAATATACCAGATCTATTAAGTACTCTAATATGTTCCACTATAGATGAGATGGTAAACATTAACAAGAGAACTCTCTTTGATATTTAGACATGTTTGCATAAAGAAAAAGAAAACATGGAATTTTTGCAGCTAGAGTCTCAGGTTTAGCAACATGAGTTAAAATAGCATAATCATCATGACACCCACAAGAAGACACCAAGTGGTTAAATGAGTAACATTGAGACAAACTCCCATCAGGAGCAGATCAATAATGTTGATCTAGTACCCAATGAAGGACCAGATTTGCATGCAGATGCAAAAATTCAACATACACTTCCCAAGACCATCATCAAAGCTTGGGAAGAGCTTGTCCATAATAAACATGAAGCTGGACTTGGATATGACAAGGATGTGTCCTTTTGTATTGCAAATTACTCAAAACCCATGAAATTTCATAGTGTTAGATTTCGTCATGATAGATCACCTTCAATTGTTCCATATTTTGCTCCTCTTCCACAACAACAACAGAATGTTATATACCAACATTGTGACCTTGCTGACCATATGAAAGATCACTATTTTGATCTTCATCTATATAATAATTGTCATAAAACTAGTCATTATTCAAACAGATGCTTAAAAAATAAGCCTCCTGCAAGAACAAAACTTCATCTTGGATGGATCAATTCTTGGCAATTGGCATCAGCAGCCAAGAAGATATTCCGAAGCCACATCTAGGGATGTGGTAATCATCTACAAGCTTCAAAGCCACATCAAGAGAGCATCAACCACAACCTGCCTTACCAAATTCAAAGTTGAAGTGAGAGACAAAGATTCCCTTGGCCATGTCTTCAATTGGTGATGCCTCTTTAAAAGAATTGGGGACACTTCCTCTGGGAAAAGACTTTAGCTTCTTGGCAGTCTTGGAAGATTTCCAAGAATTTTATTAAGCATTCTAGATTTGTTCGTCATTGCTACACCATCATAGGTTCAGACCTCCCTTTTCAAGTTGAGGCTCTCCCTTTTTACTTGGGGCGATACCTTCCTTTCAAGGTTGATGGTTTCCCTCTTCAAAATGTGAGGAGCACTTCCTCTAGTAGAAGTTTTTAGATTCATGCCAGATTTGGAAGAGTTCCAGGAACTACACTAAGTGTTCCTATGTTAGTTGTCATCCTTAAACCACCCCGTTATACCAACATTTTGGAGAGCACATTCAAGCTAGTGCTGCCATGCATTTTTTCACATTTTGTATTACAACTCTCTTCTTGGAATCATGCAAACCCCTTTGGATTAAGCGGGGGAATGTTGGACACCTAATCATGTAAGGGTTATAGTGTGGAAGATAGATAGTCAAAGGGAGTCTAATATACCTTGGAACATGCAATCCAATGGTCACTCCCATCTATTATAAATGTGTACCATTGTTAATAGTAAATGTAATTCACGCTTTACCTTATTTGGTTGTCCACATTTTGTGTGCATCTGACATAGTTTATGGTCAGGTTGTTCGTGGAAGTCCCAAACCTGGTTGGATTTTTCATTGATTAATAATATCTCCTTCTTATTGGTATTTTATGTGTAAATGTATTGGCTTATATCTAGATTTTATGGTTATTACATCATTTTTATTTATGTTGGTTATATGCTGGTTATGTGTATGTTTTATGACAGACTTGAGGTATGGCTCTTATCATGTTTTGATTTAAAAATGAATGTACAATGAATAATTACCTAATAGATGATAATGCAACTATTGTGATATGAAAAAATGTTCCTTTGCAAATCTTAGATAAATATGAGACACCTATGCTCAGAGCTATTGTTATAACTTGTACATTGAATATGTGTGACATGTTAGACAAAATGGCTATCATGGATAGCATTGAAATAAAGTCATTGATCAATTTTTTACATTTATACCTTTTTTCCAATGTCATTTATCATTTCTAAAAGTTTCATGGAGTTTTGGGAAGTGTCTTGATTTCTCGCCATGAAAAAGTGGCACAAAATCCAGGGACATGGGCTCAAAACTAGCTGAAGAAGTCCACAGTCCCTCACATGCACTTATTTTGGGAGTGACTAAAATTCCTCAGTCATATGCATGGCTTGTTGTGGGAGCGACTGAGAGTCTAGATCAGTGAAATGTGAAGTTTCCTCAGGGGTTGGTGCCCTGGAAGGGTTGGTTGTCTCGTGATGGTTGTGTAGCATGTGTGGAAGGTCTTATTGGTCTGGTTTTGTCAGTTCCACTTCCTTAAATATACATGGGGAGTTGAATCACCTCATAGTAGCCTATAATCACATTTTTACCCAGAAGATTGGTTAACTTGGGAAATATGGGAGGAGGGTGTTATAGAGTGGTGTGAAAGAATGGGTCACCCCTTGGACTGGATGGGCGATATGTTGGTCATGCATTCATGTCAGTTTCATGTATGTGTTCTATATGCCTGTGGTCTATGTACTTGTTGTGTTTGCATGGTGTTGGTCATGGTTGCAATGGTGTCTTCATGTGAAAGTGGATGATGTGTTGTTGGATGTGGTTGTCATGAGTGTATGTCTTTTATGCATTGGTTATGCATGTCAATGCTTATACACTGTTATTCACACATTGATATAGTTGTAGTAGTTATGCATGAGGGCATAGTATGTGGTTGGTATGATCAATCATTGATAATTAGATAGTGATTAAATTGTTGTTATATGCTGATGTAATTATGACTATAAATGTATTGTGCTAATGTGGTTGATCTTTTAGATGATATATCCTCCCATAAAATATATTGAGTTATGTTAATTATGTTGTGTTTTGTTTTAGATGACATGTTTTACTTGTAGGAAAGAGACCAAAGATGACTAAAAAGATTGTAGACTAAAATTCACGAGATTCTCACTATGGGTCAAATTAGCAACATGGTTTTGTGAATTATTTTGACTTAGCAGCCACATTGAGAAGCTTGAAGTAATAAATAAGGAGTTGCAAGGACGATAATAAAAGGATCATTCAAGCATAGCAGAAATAAATAAAAATCATTGCAGTAATCCTCTGAAGCTTTTCATAATTGCAGAGATAGGGATCACTTTATATTAGTCATGGGTAGGAGGAAAAAACTAATGGGGCACATGGTAGTAGATCGCGTGGTGGGAAAAAGTCAGATAGAGATGACACAATCAGAGATGGTAGGCTCTTGGATAATCCTTATAGGAGAGGTGATGGACACATGTTCCATTCTAGTTCTGGTTCTGATTGACACTACGATTGTCATCGTTATCATCGCTACAAGAAGAGTGATAGGGGATATTTTCTAGATGATTTTAAGAAAGTGAAGCCACCTACCTTTGATGGATATTTGAAGAAGTTGGAGGATGAAAAAGCATGGCTACTTGGGATGAAGAAATTATTTGAGTTTCATGATCACACAAAGAACATGAAGGCCAAAATAGTTATCATTAGCCTCAAAGGGAAAGTAAACATCTCGTGGGAAGATGTTAAGTGGGTTAGGGACATCAGGATAGAGGAGTTGAGTTGTTGTGGATTCAAAATAATTTTCAGCAATAAGTACTTGCCATAGTGGTACTACAACAAAAAAATCCAAGTATTTTAATGATTTAAATATGGGATCAATGAAAGATGAGGAGTGTATGACCAAGTTCTTGGAGTTATTGAGGTATGTACCATATCTTAAGCATGAAAAAGCTCAATTTCCAATATTTTTCAGCCGATTTCCATTAGCATTTAGATATCGGATTGAGTATGATGAGCCTCGAGCTTTTGAGGAGATTATTAGGTTGAAGCATTATTATGAGCACTCAAAGCGTAAGACAAAATCTCTGAAAGATTGGAAAGGAAAAGACAAAGCTAAAGGTAAATGACAACCAAAAAGAATAAGGCCTTAATATTTAGGTGAGAAAGTGTAACAACCCTGGTGAAAATTCCATGTAATAATAGTTAAAAATAATAACCATGGTCAATGGGACACTTATTCCAAGATGAATGTTTGGCAGGACATCCTAGGGGTTGTTCATTTGGTTGTTTATGGCTAAGGAAAATGACAAAGGAAATGGATAAGTCTTTGGAATGGTAAAATGGAATTTTTGGCACATTTATTTATGAAAATAATGGAAATTAGGAGAAAAAGTAGGTGAGAGGTCACGGGTTGCATGTGAGGAGGAAAATAAAGGAAAATAATGGAAAATGAAGAAAAGAGAGGCCTCATTCATAAAAAACGCTTCTGAGGATCAATTGATAACCTTTATTTCAGTTGAGCTTTAGAGCTCTCTCATTATTATCTCTCTCTCTTTGTCACTCTTGGAAACTTAGAGTTTCTTGGATCACTTTGGCATTGGATAAAGAAAGGCAAAGAAGGAAAGAGGAAGTAAAGATTAAGCAGCTACAACAAACTTCATTGCAAGTATCAACTTGCATGTGTATTTTCCTTGTTTTATTTGGCATGCATGGGATTGCATGTGTTTCCTTTCTACCATGGCATGGGTTTTCTCAGGTGTGATAGTATTTTTAGCCTAGCCTTTCCATTTTCTAATAGCTTTAATTAGGTGGCTTCTCTCATACAATTTATGTGGGATGGTCAAACTCGATTCGAAGATAAGTGGGGTGGATCTCAGAATTCACAAACACATGGTATGAGTGGTCCCTATACCATACTGAGGATGATGAAGCCACTAGCCTAGTAACCTTTGAACTGGATTGTGGGTTGTGGTAAAGTCATATTATGTGCCTCAGTGTGCTTAGGAATCCTTTTCGATGAATGACGGGATATATGGTAAAGCCAAGAAGTGGATTTTCTCTCTGTAGGTTCTATTGATCCCAAGATGGTATGCACAGTAAATCCTAGAGATTATGTCTCAGTGTAGGGCCTAGTGATCCTTGGTTAAGACTGTAGATGCATGGTAAAGCCTGAGAGAATAGGAGGTACTCAAATTCCTCAAGGTATAGACAAATAAATCCGGTGGAATCCATGTTGATTAGTGCTTTGATATGTTCTATGAGTCCCACATTGATTCTTGGAATATGGCATGGGGATGATTGGCTGAAGGGAGACCTTGCTGAACAAATATATGGTGGGTGGAATGGTGTAGTCCCATCATTAGTTGATTCATTTCATTCATTAATGAGAAATTCATTCCCTTGATTTTCATGTGTAAATGTATTGATGCATATTTGGATTTCAATGGCTGATATGTCTATGGTATTTTTGTTCCTATTATGCAGGTTATATGTATATTTTATGACCTCAACTATGTATGGTTCTCAGCATGTTTTTACTTGTATATGAATGGATAATGTGTCTATGGCCTAATAGATGATAATGTAGCAAATGACATGAGGGAAAAATGGTTCATAGTGATTCTAATATAAGTATGAGATACCTAGACTTAACTATGTCGTTTACACCTATAGGTTACATGTTGATGATATGTTTGATGAAATGCATGTCATGGCTAGTAGGGTGTGGTTATGGTATTGTTCATCTGATTTATTTTTCATCATTATTTCCTAGTAATTTTACTGATTTCAGGTTATCCCTCCATTCTGGGTAGTGGTCTCGGCTTTGGGCCTGAAAAAGAAAATTAAATCTTGGGGTCGTTGGCACATAAATGGAAATTTTGGTGTCTAGTCACTGGTAGGCAAGCCTACGAGAGAAACATTAGGTTGTTTTTCACTCCCCTGCCCATAGCATGAGAGAAATTATGGCCTAATATATCTAGAACAACAGAGCTACCAAGGGACAGGTTGTCTCTATGGTTGAATTTCTCTTGAGAGTTCTATTGATGATTTTGGATGACTGTGTGTGACGTTCTATCGAATCCACTTCGTTAAGGTCACTTGGACGTTGAATATTATCATAGTAGCCTCTCGTCTCACATTTACCCCAGTTGGCATGGTTACTTGGGTGGATGTTAGAGGAGGATGTTATGGAGTAATATCATATCATGGTCCAACTCTCAAACTAGATGGGTGGTGTGCATTGGTCATGCATGCATGTTAGTTTCATGTGTGTCTCTTACACTTACATTTCTTTTGCTGGTTGCATTGGGTTGATGATTTATTATCATTTAATATGGTTTTTATGGATAATTTTATATTGATTTCATGAAATTTAATTGCCATGAGTATGTGACTAGTTGCATATGATTACATGTCTCCTACATGTTGATTTTATGTCACATACTTACATCCTTGTATGTTAGGTACATTTTTTAATATTTTTCTTACATATATTAATCTTTTAGGTCTATTAAAAGAATTGATCGCTTATGTTCGACCACATGCATTTATGTGTATGTGTAGTTAATTAGGCGTTGCATATGTGTGTTGTTGGTTGCATGTGGAAATGTGTGCAATGGAGTAACCGTTATTGTTATTCATGACGTCATAACATGCATTATTGATATGGCCTTGCATTGATAATTGAACCCTAACTAGAGCGATTTTTATGTGTTGATACATTTATTTGTGTATGTCAACTATATGTTGTTATAATTATGTTATATATGTATCATGCTGATTTGGTGATCTTGCAGGTAAGGTATCCTCCCTGAGTTATACTAAGGTACGTCAATTTATTTTGATTACGTTTATATAACATATTATAAATTGCACGAACAAATATCAAATGGCTAGCAAGATGGTTGACTACAAAGACTCTCCCTATGAATCCGAAGAGCAATACGGTGTTGGGAATCATTTTGAATTGGTAGTTTCATTGAGAAGCTTGAAGGAAGAGATAAGGAGTTGTAATGCAAATAATGACTGGATCATACAAGCACAAGAGAAACAAGCAAAGTTTAAAACTATACTTCTTCACATTTTTTCATACTCTCAATGACAAGGGCAACTTCAGATTATATATGGACATGAGGATGGAACTAATAGGGCATATGGTAGTAGGACTCCTGGTAGACACAAGTCATATGGATATGACACAGTGAGAGATGGTAGGTTGTTGGACACTCTGAATAAGAGGGGTGATCAGTACAGGTAATATTATAGTTCTATTTCTGACAGACATCATGATCATCATAGTTATCATCCTTGTAGGAGGAATGATAGGGGATACTTGCTAGATGAATTCAAGAAAGAAAAAACACCTTCTTTTGATGGAGATGTGAAGAATCTGGAATATGCAGAAGCTTGGAAACTTGGGAGGAACAAATTATTTGTGTTGCATGAGTACAGAGATAACATGAAGGGCATAATAGCTATCTTCAACTTGAAAGGTGAAGAGTGAAGAATACCTATGGTGGGAAGTTGTTAAGTTGGTCAGATACATCGAGATAGATTACTTGAGTTGGTAGGAAATATAGAGGCTTTTCAGGAAGAAATACTTATCAAAGAGATGCTACGACACTAAGGCTAAAGAATTCTACCAGTTAAAGATGGGATCAATGGCAGATGAAGAGTACACAGACAAGTTTTTGGAGCTATTGAGGTATGTATCATATCCTACTAATGAGAAGGATAAAATTCAAAGATTTATTAGTGGTTTTCCATTAGCATTTAGAGATTGGACTGAGTATGATGAACCTCAGTCACTTGACGAAGTCACTAGGAAATTGAAGCATTTCTATGAGTAGTCAAAGCATAAGAATGAATCTCAACATGGATGGAAGGGAAAAGACAAAGGTAGAGGTAAATAGAAGCCTAAGAGGACAAGGCCTTAGAACTTAAATGGGAAAGAATATGCCACCACAAACGAGATTTAATGTGGCTAGACCTGGTCATGGGTCACAATAGAAAAAACAACGTAGAGGTGAGGGCACTAGTCGGTTGGAGTGTTGGAAATGTAATCAGGAACAATGTAGGAGTTATTGTCAACAACATCAGGGTGGAAGGCCTAAGATATAAAATGCACATGAGGCGCAGATTGGTGGGGATGTTGGCTGGAGTATTCCATGTGTCCATGTAGTAGTGGAGAAAAGGCATGTTGGACACCATGCATCTACCATTGAGATGGAAATTAAGCTTTGTGATCAAGCTATTTGTATTTTGATTGACCCTCGATTTAATTATAGTTATGTTAGTCGTGACTTGGTGGATAAGTGTGGTTTGAATAAGGAATTGCATGGAGATTCTTGGTTAGTGTAGTTGGCTACAGGTACAAATAAGCGAGTTCATCATTGAGTAAGATCTTATGGATTTGACCTAAATGGTATGCCTACGAAAACACATGTAAATGTACTACCGATGGGATCATACAATATGCTATTGGGCATGGATTGGTTGTATCTTCATAGAACCAAGGTAGACTGACATGATAAATCTATTGAGTGTGTTGATGACAATGGGGAACCAAGAGTGTTGTAGGGTAGGAATAAATCCACGTCAATTAGGATGGTGACAACTATGCAAGAAAACCATAGCCGTAGGAAGGATGCAAGCTATTTGCAGTACACATTTATGGTGATAGGGGTAAGGAGGCTGAGGATGAAAATTTATTGAACATGTACCTATTTTTATAGTATTTCTAGGATGTATTCCATGAGGACAGTACATAACCGCCACCACATAGGGATGCAGATGTTTCTATTTATTTAGTGATAGGGGCAACTCCAACATCGAAAGCACCTTACAGGACAAGCACACTTGAGTTGGTTGAGTAAAATTTGCAGTTGAGGGAAATCTTGGCTAAGTGATATATTAGGCCAAGTGTATCACCTTAGCGTGCAATGGTCCTGTTTGTGAGGAAGAAAGATGGTACTCTCATATTTTGCATTAATTATAGTTGGTTGAACAAAGTGACTATGAAGAATAGTACCTTTTAGCGAGGATTGATGACTTGTTTGATCAGTTGAAGGGAGGAACAATGTTTTCGAAGATTGACATGAGATTTGGATACCATCATGTATGCATCAAAGAGGAGGACATTTACAAGACTACATTCAAGACTAGCTATGGGCATTATAAGTTTTTTTTTCATTTGGCTTAACTAATGCCTAGATACATTCATGTGTTTGATGAATAATGTGTTGTATTCAGATTTGGATAGGTTTTTTATTATGTTCATTGATGATATACTAGTATATTCTAAAAATTAGGAAGAGCATGTCAAGAACTTAGTAGCAGTATTAATATTGTTGATGGAGCATCAGTTGTATGTTAACCCTGAAAAGTGTATTTTATTTCAGACTAAAGTACACTACTTGGGGCATGTTGTCTCCAAGCAAGGCGTTGTAGTATATCAATAGAAGATTAGGGCCATCATGGAGTGGGTAGATCCTAAGAGTGTGGATGAGGTAAGAGCTTTCATGTGTCTGGTAGGCTATTATAGGAGGTTCATTACGAAATTCTCACAGATTTCTTATCTCATTACGTCATTGCAAAGGAAAGGTAAGAAGTTCAAATGGACAGAAGAGTGCGAGGCTATATTTGAGAAACTTAAGTAGTTGTTGACACATGCACTAGTGTTAAAGATTATAGATCTGGACAAAGAGTTTGTGGTATGCACATATGCTTTCTAGAGAGGACTTGGTGGAGTCCTTATGCAGGATGGACAAGTGGTATGCTATGAGTCTCATAAAGTAAATGAGAATGAGTAGAACTACCCAAAAAATGATCTCGAGTTAGCAGCCATCATACATGAATTGAAGATATGGAGGAACAATCTTCTTAGCAGGAGGTTTGTAGTTATGATTGATCCCATTGGGCTGAGCTATTTGTTTGACCAGCCAAATCTTAACACCAAGCAGGCTAGATGGTCAGAAAAGATCAGCGAGTTTGATTTTGAGGTCAAGTACATCAAAGGTAAAGAGAACAGGGTGGAATTTTCTCTTAGCTGATGGGTATAGGTATGTCACTTGGCAACTATAACCTCCTTTGGGCCAGAATTATAGGATAGGATATCGAAGGTAGGTCAGTAAGATGTTAGGTATATGGATATTCTGCGTAGGTTATGACAAGATGCTAGTATAGGTACAGGTGCAAGTACATGTAGTGGTACAAGTACAGGTAGCAGTACAAGAACATGTATTGGTAAAGGTAAAGATATAGGCACATGTACATTTATAGGTATAGGTGCAGGTGCACAACGTATGGATTATTCTCTCATAGTAGATGGATTGGTTATCTTCTAAGAAAATATATATGTGCTAGAAAGTAGTGAGCTCAAGAATGTGATCTTGAGCGGGTTTCATGTGAAACCTTATTCCGGTCACCTAGGTTATTAGAAGACACTAGCAGTAGTGAAGGGATTCTACTGTTGGCCGAATTTGAAGAGGGATGTAACAGAGTTTGTGGCGAGGTGTTTCGACTATCAATGAGTGAAATAAGAGTGTAAACATCCAGGTGGACTGCTATAACCGATCGTGATTCTAGAGTGGAAATGGGAGGTTATTTCAATGGATTTCATCACAAGGTTGCCAAAGTCAGTGAAGCAGTATGATTCCATCATGGTCATTGTGGACAGGTTAACAATGGTTGCACACTTCATTCCAGTGAAGTATATGTTCTCAGATATTGATGTGGCACATGTATTCATGTTAGATGTGGTTAGAATGCATGATGTTCTGAAGAATAACACGTCAGACACAGTTGCAAAGTTCACTTCCAAGTTTTGGAAGGTGTTATTTTGAGGTTTGGGCATAGAGTTTTCCTTCAAAAAAAATTATGATCCATAGACAAATGGACAGATAGAGAGGGTCAATGGGATATTGGAGGACATGTTGATGTTGTATGTGATGCATTAGTAGTGGAAATGGGAAGATTATTTCCCCTTGGTGGTCGAGTTCTCATATAAAAATGGTTATCAAGAGTCATGAAACCAACTCAAGAAAAGATAGAAAAGATAGATCAACGCCTTCGAATTCAGCCTCTTCGAGGGGGCAACCTCCTTTACATTACATAAATGAACAATTCTTGGCTGATTCAAATGACAAAACCTCCTTTCTATATATAGGAGTCTAAGGGATCACAATATAACCAAGCCGACCTAACAATAATAATATAAAGGCACAAAAATAACAATAGAGGGATTCTATGGGGCACAATAGTAACAATATGGGGACAATAGGGGCACAACAATAACAATAAGGGATACAACAAGTTTATTAATGGGGGAATCACTAGTATGATAGGGACCTAACAAGCTAAATCGTATGCCCTATACCTCAAGGAACAGTGGTTGCAGTTCTAGATCAAGACCCTAACAAAGAGAGGCACCATGCCATTTCAAGACAACAAGCAGTTCATTGATCTTTGTGATCATATCACACTAGAAGATAAGGCCAAGATGGCTTAGTTTTATTTGCACAACATGGCCCTAACATAAATGAATGTATGGGACCCTAATGCCAAGCTAGGAGATTTACAATTGATGGCTTTGGCATCATGGATGAACCATGAGGAGTCAAGGGTAGCAGAAATGAAGAAGATATTGGTGAGAGAACAAACTGAACCTCTTATGATTAGAGCTAAACAATCAAATCCCATGGCCCTCATCAGTACCCATAATTTGATTGCAAATGATCCTCAGCTTGCACCTGGATATCTTGCTGCCCAAGAGCAAGTAATTTCACATTTTGAGGACATGTTCAAGCTATTAGGGGATGATAGCATACATTCTTGCCTAAGGAGATGGAACAAACTTCCATATAGCTTAAAGATAAGAAAGTACCACTCCCCACAAAGATTGAGAGAGGAACTAAACAAGACACCCATGTACACGCAATCTATGCAAAGGCTGAAAGTCAATTGGATTGGCCTGAAACTCAGTCCACCACTACTCTTAAGAATGCTATAAGGAAGGAAGGAAGAAGAAGAAAGGAGACAGTGTGAGGAGGTAGAAAGTAAAGCAAGCTTCTATGAACAAGAAGAGGAGACCACAATAGAGGCATGGGATGTCACAAAGGCCACTAGAGCTATGAGGGATATGGATATTGATTGAGTTGCTCAGAGGATGAGCAACACTTTTAGTAGAGGTTGATAACGAACCTCATCATTGGGTAATTATATGGGCCTTAATTCACCTCATAGCTTAGTCAAACCAACTTTTCTCACAACTTGTTACATGTTTTTGATTATATTTTGTTTGAGTAGAGTTGGATATTATGCCTAATGGATTAATATGCATTGATTGCAGGACTGAAGGAGAAAATTAAGGAATTTTTGCAAATACTAAGGATAAAGCTCAAATCGGACAAGGGAGAGGGATTGTAGGAGGCAAATCCTCCTTATTTACTTATTCCCCATTCGAATATTCCTCCATCCATCACACCAACTCGGAGTGAAAACAATCAAGCCATGAGGATTAGAAGGCAGTCGAGTAAGTGAGAGACAAAGAACTAGTTTATCTCGAGTTTGGGATTCGAGCCTCCCTAATTTTAAGACATTAATTGCGGACTTCAATTGGATAAGTAGAGAGGCCTAGAGCCTCAGTAGGATTTGGATTTTTTTTGTAAAACTTTATGCTATTTTCGAGCTGCAGACTTGCGAAAGTTATATTGATGTAATTTGTTGTTTTGGTAATAAGAATGAGTTTTGTTTTGAGCCAACACTGAGTTAACTCAGAGGGCTGAAGCTCTTGGGTTAGGTCCCAACTCTAGCAGCCAAAGCTTCTCTTTCTTGTATATGTATGTTTAGTATAGATTCATAGCTTCGTTGTTAATTTACTTTTTAGATGAATTTCCATTACAAGTAGTGTAGATTAGATTGGTTGTTTATTAGTTTGCTTCCATTTGTACCTTACTTCAGTATCAGGTTTGCAGGAATAAAAGGATCACCATAAGGTTTTTAGCAGGTGTCTCGGCCTCACTTCCTCCCTCTGGGATCATGACTTGAGGATGGGACCCTTAAGCAACCCCAAAAACACATATTTCTAGTTGTTTTATGAGCTTCGGAGTTTGCTGTCTTTAAATTAGTATTTGGTTAGTTTTGCAAGGTAGGATTCCATTGGCATATTTTTCATCTTCATTTCTGTAGTAGATCTCATCCATGCTTTCATTCCTTTCAGCAACTTTCCGCATGCATAGTGTAGGCAGTTAATTCATTTATTCTTCTTTTCTAGTTTATGAAAATGTTTCTTGTTTTCATAACTTTTTGGAAGATATACATGTTTTATGTGGAGTAGGTACTTTAGGAGGAGACTAAGACTTCATAACTAGCAACCACCTTCCACTCCATCCACCTTAGCCATCCCTTGTTCTCAACATCACCTTCACTAGTTTTCATCATTTTTCATAGAAATTATTCCAAGCACATTGAGCAAATCCAGCCATATACAATCTTTGATTTTGACTTGTGAGTGATTATTCCACCAATCACACACCTTTCCTAGGCCTTCCATCACCTCCAACACCTCAAATTTTTCTCTCGGTTCTATCCTATAGGTTTACAGGGGATCCTATAGGTTTCTAGTACATCTTGTAGGATTTCTTGAAATAGCCTGTTTTGAGGATGAATTGATGGAAAACCTCTAGGAAGTAACCAAAATCCTCCCAAGGGTCTTCCACACCATCCAACCGTCTCATAACCCTTCCAGTCATCCTCAAACATCCTTAATTCACTTGCCACATCAACAAAAGCAATTAGTTTGCATAATTGATTTTGCATAAAAAGACAAAAAAGAAAAAATAGATTTCGTTCAGTCTCTTTACTTGCACATTAGTGATGTTTGATGCTTCTTACTTCTATAACTTAGATAATATCATTTCGTTCATGTTGATTTAGATTTTTTGCCAAGCATAGTTTCTTAGTAGGTTAATTAGGAAATGGTGTGATTTAGAATTACATGTCGATCTTCCCCATTATTGTAGTAGAGTAGCTCTCTCTTAGAGTAGGGTTACCTTTCTTCCATCAAAGAATCAAGCTTCTTCTGAATCCATAGAAGTCTAGATTGAAACCACAGTGGTCTCTCACCAGCTGAACAATGACAACAGGTAGAACCACCACTTTTACTTGTGTATACGACACTATCACCTCCAAGTTTGTATGAACCCAGGTTGTTAAAGTAAAGCTAGTATCCTAGGAGTTGCAGCAATACTACACTCATCAAATGGTTTTACCCTTATTTTATGTAAGTTGTGTTTGCTTTTGTAGATCCACCCATTGTCCGCAGACCATGGGATTGTATAAATAGGAGAATCTTGGATCGTTTAAGAAGTAGTATCGATGATGAAGATGACTATAATGGGTCAATAGGGAAAAGAGCGAAGAAGTCTTAAGTAGAAGAGAGGATATGCAGCTGTGTGTGCAGAGGCCTAGAGTAGATTTTGCAGCTAAGTGCGCAGCCCCTTGCCGCTAAGTGCGCAGGGAAGTCTTGAGTCTGTAAGTAGAACTAGAGTATTAATAAAGAGATTAATTCTAGAAATTTTTTTGTTTTGGCCATTTATTTATGTTATGAATGAACGCACTTTTATGCTGTAATGAATGATGGGTTATGAAGTAATATTGTATTGATGTGCGACATTAATTGATGTTATTATATGAACACACTTAATATTAATTGTTTTAAATGAAGCATATATTATTTCATGTTAAATTTCACAATGCTTAGGCTGATCTAGGTAAACACGGGATTAGTAGTAATCACATAGGCACGTAAATGGTTGAATCACCTGTTTAGGGTCCACAAAAGATGGTCATAGACCTTCGTGAAGATCTAGAGGTTGATTAAAGGGAGTTATATCAATAAGACCTAAAGGCTTATCGATCTACACAAAGGAAAATGTAGGGAATAAAATGACATTACACTAATCTTTGGGTGCGGAAACCTAGTTCCAGCATCCCCCCTACTACTTCGGGTGAGACTTCAGTCTGTGCTCTGTGTATTGATGCCAAAAGGGTGAGTAGTGCAGGGATTTTTTTGGAAAATCTAACTCTGAACCTGGGTCAAGACCCACTAAGCCAACAAATGGTTCCGTTTTTGGGACCAGGATCTTCATAAAGACATGTGTGATGTTGCATCACTAGAATCCAACAAAGAAAGAAATTGAGTGGTTGGATAGAAATATCCACGAATTCATAGTGAAAGAAAACATAGATACACACGTGACAAAATAATAGTGGTTAGACATGTATGTGTACATAAAGATACATGAAATTTTCTTTTGTTCCCTCCCGATTAGGTTATACGAGTGGATTGCTAAGTTGGTAGACGGTCAGGGAAGGTGGAGGCTTGATGCTCCAATAATGTGGACCGTGGAGCTAGTGTGGAGATTGGAAGCCTCTGAAGATAAGATCGTGCGTGTTGTTGATCATTGGCTTGATCGCATCATAGGAGGATTTTTGATAGAATTTGCAGTCGATACCTCACTCAGTTACAGTGAAGTAGAACAACGCTTCTTCAAAGGGCCGCAAGGTAAGTATTCAAGATCTTTGAATACTTGCATTAAGATGCTCTTGTGTAAAAGGCAGGTTATGCCATTACCTTGATGTTTGGAGCTATGCGAACTGGAAATTTCTTCAGAGATAGAGGGAGAATAGGTCCTGAATATAGCCCACTGATTGAGCCTCCTCTGAGTGACGACGAAGGAGTGGCATAGGCTTTACTGCAGAGTGTTGTCTAGTTAATAAGGTAAGGGTTCCCGCGAATACCCCATCCACCCACACCACCTCCACCTTCACCTCCACAGCATACACCTTCACCCACACTGCCCACCTCCACCACCATTCAGTATGTCGAATACAATGATGTTTCCCATTTTCAAGGGCTTGGGAAATGAGGACCTAGAGCAATTTTGGTTTGTCACGAAGGCCGTGTGGACAACACATAATATTACAGATGATCATATGAAGAAAGTGCAACTAGTTACTACTCTACAGGATTGCACGCTAACATGGTACATTAAGTACTACATTGATAACCCGATGGCATCATTGGAAGACACTCAGAACGTGTTGATTAAGGAATTTAGTAGGCCCAAGTCTGAATCGCAATCATTTGTTGGATCCAACGAAGTCATGATGAGGCTAGGCGAAACACCTTGGGATCTGGATCAGAGAATGAACTGCCAGATCCACAAAACTAACATGAATCTCACCGATGGGTAGCACCACGAATGGTTTGTAGCCTTTCTCTTGCCTCACCTAATGGTTTCCTTATCACAACAAAAGATTGGGACCCATGTTGAAGCCCTAGAAATTGAGATGAGATTGCATGAGACACTGATTCAAGACACTTCTTTGGGAGATCAGCAGATTCACGCGGAGTTGCAGAATCTTTGCCTAGAGTTTCAAATATTGAAGAAGGATGGAGTGACTCGGCCAAAGGTGCATGATGAAGTTTGGTGCCTGAAGTGTAAAAGCCAGGGGCATGATAAAGATCATTGCCCTAAATTCGCGAATTATGTTGCAGGAGGAGGGACAATCCCTCTAAGGCCGGAAGCTCAAGTAGGGCTTGTTAGCCTTGATGGTAAAAGTCCCACAAATGGATCCATTAATGCTCTTGAAGTCTCCAAGTGTACTTGAAAATCATGTCAAAGGATCCAAGTATGCCCCAAAAAGTCTTCAAAATCCTCTTAAGGATCATTCAAAGTCAGAATTAGTGCACGAGGAAATCCCTTAAAAGGGACAAAAAAACATTATCGGGAGACTCAAATCACTCTAAAACCATGAAAAATAATTATTGCAAGCTTAATCTGGGCATCACACAATAGCCATCAGATCTGGCCGATCAACGGCCCAGATCTAAGTGGCTAATCACAATCGGTGCTGCAAAGAGGATGAATTGAAGAAGGGGCCCGAGACACCGCTGATCAATGATCTCTAATGATCAGATCAGTGGGTGACACATCGCAGATTGGCCAGGTAGAGGGGACAGTCTAAGGGCGGATGCAAGACACAACCGATTAGCGGTCGCCAATGATTGGATCGCCAGGGAGCACATGTTATGATATATATATATATATATATAAAGGCCTAGTCATTGAGCGATCAACGATTGCAATTGGATCGCATCGCTGTATCACATCGGTGCTATACCAATGGTTGGGGCCTTTTGCACATACATAGTCATGACCCAATAACCGTACCCGACAGGGTTCTAAACAATATTGTATATAATTTCAAGTCCAGAGAGGGCCAGTTTTAATGGTTTTTTGTGTAGTTTTGTTGTATAAATGAAATAAAAAGGGGAGCCAAGTTTTCACCAATGCGATAAATCCCGAACCCAAAAGGGTCCAGGAAGTGAAATATATATAATTTGAGATCTAGGAAAAGCCAGTTTTCATATTTTTTCAGTGTTTTACGTATTTCCAAATATGGGGAAAATATAAAGGGACCAAGCCACCTGTGATAGGTGACAGCGACCCAAAGGGAAGACTCGATAGATATATATGGTAGGTTCGAGGACTTTTCAAGTTCGATAAGAACAAAAATGAGTGGGATTTCATAGTATTGTAGTGTTTCTGTGTAAAATGGAAAACACTCATTATTAAACGTTTAAAAGATCACAGAGGCATGCCGACCATTTCCACTACCTAACAGGGGCTAAGAGACAGGGATAGAGGCTGGAAAGCATCAATATACAATGCAACTCACTCCCCAAACTGACATAGAGGCCAAGAATAGACAACGCAACACAACCACAACAACAACTAATCATAGAGCATCAACAACCCTGCTAGCTTAGCTAAAATATCTAAAAATTGTTATTCCTCTGTCAGAAGGAGGGAAAGCCTCTAAGCCATGCTTGCCTTCAGGGAATCAAATAGTTAAGGGACAGAGGGGATAGATTAAGACTCCAAGCCTTCTAGAGAGCTCAGGAGCATTGTAAAGAGCCTATAAAAGATAGAAAACTAAATGTAATAGGGGTTCAACTTTTGGAGATTATTCCTCCACTATTCCTTCAAGCTTCTCATCTTCATTCTAGAAATACAAGCGTCTTTTGCCATTATATGTTCAACATCCATTCTCTTTGCTATTCTATGCTTGCACTTGAATAGTTTTTTCATGTTTCCTTTGTGTCTAAGGCCAGATAACTGTCATCTTATCTCTACTTTGATAACTTAGATTTGCAAGCTTCTTTGCTTCCTGTAGCTTGCCATTCATTTATGTTTATCTATGCAATCTACTAATACAGTTAGTATTCTCCATCTATCCATTAAATCTATAAAGTATTGAGCATTAGTGGTTTAAAGCCTTGTGTTGTTGAGAGTGTTCATGCATGCCTTGAGTGGGAATAGAGCTGAAATGGTCATCTAACTTGATCCAAACCATCATCCATTCCAATAGTTATGAGAACAATATTGAAGATTATATGTTACCAGGAATATCCGAGCTAAAACCTAGGAGAGTTTCTTAGAGTGCAAACATAATTGGCGTTGTTGTCGAGGAGAGGAAACTGAAGCTCATCTTCCCTGGGAGACAACACAGACCCAGCTTGATGATGGACAAAATCTGGGCACTTTTTGGTTGTAATCATCCATATGGTGACTCTAATAAAGGATGAACCTCTTAGCGACTCCTCTTCATAGTTCTGGCTCAGTTTGTGAGACATACTCAGATAAATCCTCAGAAGCCACAAGCTGATCTAGTACCTGACCCTGAGAAAATCAGAAAAGAAAGAAAGGCATTGTAGAAAGGAGCATCAGGTTCACGTAAACCTAAACAATCTTCTATAGCTCTTCAATAAAATCCTGCAATAGAACAAATACATGTTGAGAGTATAGCATCTAATACTAGCAGTGAAGAAAAACTCTCAAAGATTTATAAATCTCCTTATTCTTTAGGTTCTCCTTTTGTTGTAAGCCTAAAGGACACCTCACCTCCTATCTCTTATCACTTAGATTTTCCTCAGAAGTTATTTAAAAGAAGGAAAGGATCCAAGGTAACTACAAACCAATATTTTAAGTATAGATCCTAGCCAATCTACACATAGAGAGGGCTCTCTCTTTATGATTTAGCATTGCTTTGATATGATATTAGGCTAGCTATTAATTCTCAAGGAATTTGTTTTGATTTGTTTGGTGGAATAAAGGAAATAGATGGGTAAAAAGCTATTCAAGCCATTGAGCTATGGAGTCAAGTAGGAAAGGTTTAACAGGATTTGATTAATCACTGAGGTAAGAGTTCACAAGGCAAGCTAGCACAACAAGGACAAATCTGAAGGTTTCAATGGATGGAAATCTTAACAAGGGCCAAGGGCAATGAAGAATCATTAGTAGGGATCAAGATGAAGAAGGGAAGATTGGAAAATTGCAAGGGAAATTAAGAATCCTATACTAAGGGCCAATAAAGGGAATGAATTATAGAAGTAAGGGAGAAACTAAGAATTCCCAAACTAAGGAAATTAAGTAGAAAACATTAAATAAGAAAATAGTTAAAACAAACAGAACATAAGCTAATTCTGGTGATAATATTCCTCATTTGCTTTTAATAATTATAAGAAAACACATGATATTTCATAACATAAAGGAAAGAAATATTAAAACTCAGAGAAATGACACTTATTTGTTTCCCACAGTGCACATGAATCGAGTGAAATGTCCTCAGCTTTATTTAATCTAGTAAACTAGTCTAGCCTTGATTACAGTAGCCCTTTTAGCTCAAAACAAAAGTCCACAAAAATGATTTTTAATCCACCCTAATTACTTCAATTTTTGAAGTATTTATACAAAATTTGATACAAAATATCTCATAATTATATGAGAATTAATCTAAGAAACAAGAAATATCTTCAATACAAAGATAGAGACAAATGGAAAACAAATTGTTCATTGTCCCTTTATTTGTGAATGTGTTGGCTACTAGGATTCAGATTTTCCTCTTGCAGTTGCATTAGTAGTTATGTGTTGGATTTTACTCTTATATTCACCTACGGATACTCTTTACTTGTGATGATACTGTTTACTTGTCTTACTAGACTTACCTATCTTACCATACTTTACCATAGTAAACATTTTTTACTATAGTAAATCAATCAAAATAGTCCACCATTCATTATCCGACAATTTTACCCTAATCATTTTCTTATAAACTTCATCAGTTTTTGTGTACTTAGAAAAATTGGGTTGGCTGGTGAATATATGTTTTATTTCATGCTCTATGTAGAATAGATTCTCTAGACCATCATAAAGTACCTTTCCTGTAGGTAATTCCTTTACTGCTAATGAACTTGCTTGACTCTTGGCATGTTTTTCTAATTTTTCAATATAGTTCGTCCGTGTCATTAATTTGTCATGAATAACCATTGGACTGGGAAGGCCTTTCTCCTGCAAAAGGCCATACTTCAACATGAAGTTATCTATATCTGCCTGAATAGTTTGACATCTTTTCTCTAAGTTAAGCATTAAGTTCCTCTTAGTAAGAACTTTCTTTATGTCAATAATAGTGGCTGTTGTGTCTGCAATTTCCAAATCATCTAGTTGGTACATATTCCTATTATTCAAAAAATCAATTAACTGATTTGCCTCTTCAGGCTTATCTCCCAGTTCTTCTTTGGTATTCTATATAGCTTCCATAGCTACTTTCATTAATTCTGTTTGCTCAAAGATTACCTAAATAGAAGGCCAAATATCATTGATGGAATCAATGATATTGGCCCACAATATATTTCTCATGTCACCCAATGGTTTTTCTAATGTTAAGTCCTTCTCCAGGACTCTGATTCTTTCTTCCATCCCTTTGTTTTTCCTTTATTCTTCTTTGTTTTGAATTTGTGTTAGCTCATAGTTTGTTTCCAAACTTGACATTTGTTCCTTAAGTTTTTCAGTTCCTTAGCCTGGATACTCATTTGTTCCATGGCTTTGATTACTTCATTTGTTTTTCTGTTGCTGTCCCTGCACTAGTTGATGTACCTGTAGTTGAAGTAGTCTCTACTACTAGCAATGTTTTTATTGGTGGAAGTGTTGGTGCCAAGGTCATTGCCAGAGTAGAGGGTACTGCTGTTGAAACTGTGGGTATGACAGTGTGAGGAGTGGTGGCCAGCTCACTCTGTTTAGACTGTATTACTTTCTCTAATTCCTTCTCAGTTTCGTTCAATTGCTCATTTAACTTAAGGAATAGGTCCATAAGTTCTTCCTCTTTTTGTTTCTCTATGACTTTTGCAGTTTGAGGATGGTGGAGATGAGGGATCTTGAGCTGCTTCGTCAGTACAACTATATCATCATTTTTCTTTTTAATAAATTGTTCAACTACTTTGACATCTTTGGGATCATGCCCCAATTCTATCACCAAATCTTCTAGAGTTTTTATCCTGGTGTCTTTTTCTTGAGAGGAGGCCTTCTCCAATTGTAGTTGTGTTGTGGTATTGTGCAATGAGTTTTGTAACTGATGTGTTGTGATGGCTTTATTAGTTAATGTAGAATATACCATCTCTCTAGTTTGTTTGTGCAGTTCTATTTGGTAAATAGGATGAATATCCTTTGCCAAAACTTTGAAATTAGTCTTCAGATAATCAGCCATGGATTTTTGTTGTTGCACCATTGGCCTAAGGAAGCTCATCCGCATTTTCCCTTCCTTTACGTTAAATGTTGACATAAGCCTGGTCTAGTTAGTTAGAGCCATTTTGAGGTAGTGAGCATAGGTTTGAGCTTTTAATTTCTCATTTCTTGCTTTGATTTATTTATACTTCCATTTAATATCTAGGCTCTACTTAGAGGAAGCCCTGAAACAAGACACCTTTGTGCTTTGTTTCCTTTCTAATGCTTGTGTCTGTGAGACAGAAGTTGTGCCTCCTATTGGAATGGTTGGCCTGTTGTCACTCCTTTCAGCTATTGAGTTGCCTGTTGTTCCCTCACTGTAATCCTCCTCTGCATATGGGTTTAACCTTTACCTTTTAACAAAAGTTTGATCAATAGGCATATCAGAAGGGGTGGCTTCATCTCGGCTTATTTTTAAAATTTTCTCCTCCTTTAGAGGAGTTTAGAAAATAGGAGGTTTGCTCATGGTTTTTTCTGTTTGAGCAAGCTCCTCTGAAATTTCAGGTTGCTCCGACTCTTCTTGTTGTTTTGAATCTTTTGCTTGTCCTGACGGTCCTTTTTTCTCTAATGGTTGTATGCTATGATCTTGGGACTACTTTTGTGATGAAGTTTCTCCAAACATCTGTACAAACAAATCTTCATCAAACCTTCTTTCTAAGTCCACCATTACATTATCAACTACAACTTGGGTGCTATCTTGATCTATTAGAGTGCCTTCCACCCATTCTAATTGATTAACATATTGTTCAATTTCTGGGATCCTATGGTGGATATAAGGAGATAACCTATGTTTCTGCCTTCTGTTACAAATGAAGCTATGGGGATCATAGGCCCATATGAAAATTTGTTTTAATCTTAATCTCTGGAGGATTTCATATGCCTCCTTTCCTACCTCTCTGTTATTGCAAATGAATGGGCCTAGATGATCTTTTATTCTTAGTTGGGCCTTCTTCTTGGTCTTAGCGAAGTGAATCTCATCAGAATTGATCATTTGCCTATAGTACTCCAGAGAAAATCGCATGGGGAGATATCTAGGTAATTTATAATGAGGCAGCTCACATCCCTAAATTCTAATTTCAGTATGGTTTTGGTACAAGTACCAATCCCCTACTTTCTATTGTTTGGACAGCTAGAGAACCCTTTTAATGTCTACACTGGTTCTAGGAGGGGGACTTCCCAATAACATTGTAGTTACCAGATGTACAAAAAAAATCAATAAAATCATTGTATGGATAGTGAGAAGAGCTTTACCTATGGAATAAAGAGGTCCAGAGGATGACAGATCTAGGATTTCCCCTAGTATCAAGATTTTGAATATAGAAGGTAAACTTATCAGTTTGATAGTAGAGAAACAAATGATGTAAGACTAATGAATATTTGAACACCTTCTCATTTTCAAGTCTCATAAACTGATCATGCATTTTATCTGCCATGAATTTTGCATAATCAAACTTGACTGCAAGGGGTTGACCAGGGGTAAAAATAGACATGTAGGCCAAAACAATCTCATCTACATATTCATTGGTGGTAAAACCTAAAATGCAAGATATCATTTTTGTAATATCTTTACCGAACTCAGAAAAGAAAACTGACACATAAGATGGAGGGTCTTTTGGCATGTACCTTTACTCAACAATGAAAGTTTGGAGGATTTCGGTAATTCTAGAACTTGATAACTTAGAAAATATTTCAAGAAAATAAGCAATGGTAAGGTGGGTGAGATCTTGACCCGGTTGTAATTGTAACATTTCGTTTATGGACTCAACTGTAATGTAAATAATATTTTCTGGTCTAGGGACATCACAACTCTCGTAATGGGGTCATAGTTTGCATGACAGTAGTGAATAATTTCCAAGAAGACATGGACACTAGGGAATTGATATTTGGGTAGGTTTGATTCCTAGAGGCCTATATTATCTGCATGGTTCAGATAATTGTCTCGGTATTTGCAATACAATTTCAGAGGGGTTTCATCGAAGGTGAGATGTTTTATCTGAAAATCCTTGTCAGCTAGGGGAAGATTGTTAGAAAATTATATATTACGGAGCAATGGAACACATAAAATATTGCAGAAATATAAACACAAAAAACACACAAAACAAGAGAGACACCGATATACGTGGTTCACCCAGTTTGGGCTACATCCACCTCGAATAGCCAGTCCTTCCTTTCTATTATCTAGCAAAATGAAGAGACACAACCTACAGCAAAACCGCTGTAATATCCTCTGTTTTCTCTCACAGTCTCACCTCTATGTTTCTCGCTCACACACAGAATACACATCAATATCGCCGCCTCAAATACAATACCCTCATACAAAGAGAGGGGTTGCCTTCTAGGGCAAAAAACCATAAACTAAACATAAGTTCTACCG